>BSBK01004946.1:2500-77500 GCA_027943335.1 Chamaecyparis obtusa | reverse complement strand
ATAGAGAAGATATTGGTACCTACATGTGGGGGAAAGAATATGAGTACAAAATAAGCATGATTCAAGATAGATTATAAACATTTTGGCATATATTGAATAGATTGGGCACTGGAAAATCTATTTGCATATGTTACAAGCAAGAAATCAGTGAAGACCTTAAAAATAGGCCTATTAGCCCTATTTTCCCTACATTATAGGAAGCACTATAGGAAGGCCCTAGACCCCAAAAACCTCTAGAATATTTAGTGTCTTCCAAAAGGGTACTCTAATGTCAAATTAATTTTTTAGGTCATATTGAAGGTTTTGACAAGAAATAGGAAAAGGACCTTGCCTAGGGCTACAAGAAACTACTAGGCCTAATAGGTCTCCATATAGCCAATTTTTTAACCCAATGGAGAAGATTTTTGAAACCTACCAAAATGGGATCAAAAGGATCACAAACATATGTTTTCAAGATGAATGGACCCCCTAAAACTCAAATACCAAGTTGTGGTGAAAGAAGCACTTAGAGTCTTCTAGGTGATTGAGAAGTATTGAGACAAAACTAATGATTATTGTCCTTCAAGGTTAAATACAAGGAGGCTAACTCTTGGAGTAGAGTTAGAGAATTCTTAGGCTTGCAAACTTGAGGCTAATAAGATCCTAGTAGAGAGAATAGGATCTCAAAAAGATAGGATAAGTAAGGTCCTAAAGAGTTTGTGTGAGCACACCTTGGAGCACATCTATCAGATTGGTATCATAGCTTAATTGATTAGGCTTGTGGTGAATGTTTCAACTAGTTGAGTTAGTACGAGAGTCAAAGATGGTGACTAATGCTAAGTTAGAAAAGAAAGTGGAAGATCAAGAAGAGGAGAATAGAATACTTTGAGATATATTGGCTCAACTAGAGCAAAAAGTGGATGAAGTAGATGAGAAGGCCAAAGAGGTGAAAGACAAGATAGATGGAAAGAAAAAAGAGATAATTTTAGAGGATGAGGTTCCTAAACCAAACCCAATCCTAGCTGAAGAACCATTATTGAAGGCATTGAAGGCCTTGAATGGAAAGGCACTAGAAGGTATTCCAATCTTCAATGGGAAGATGGAACTAGAGATAGTTTTAGATTTGATTGAAGGACTAGAAAACCGTTTTGAGTGTGATGGTATCATAGAGGCTCAAAAGGTTAAAGTGGCTAAGGATAGACTGAGAGGCCCTACACTCACTTGGTGAAAATTTATCCAAGATGAGAGAGAAAAAGAAGGTAAGAAGCTCATAGCTACATGGAAGGCAATGGTAGCTAAAATTAGAGATGCTTATGTGCTAGAGGATTATGAAATATAATTGCATAAGAAAAGACAAAGTCTTAGGCAAAAAGACTTAGATGTGAATTCCTATACTAAGGAGTTCTAAAGGCTTTTCATGAGGTCTCAAGTTGTAGAGGATGAGAAGGTAAAGGTAGCAAGATACCTTAATGGACTCAAGTGGAATATTCAAGATGAGATGAGTCTCTTGACTCCTGACACCATTCAAAAATGTCACCAACTTTCTGTCAAAGTGGAAGAGAAACTAAGGAAGAAACAAGATTCTAGCACTTCTAGAGGTAGAGGTAGAGGAAGAGACAATAAGGGACATATAGGTGGATATGGTGGAAGGAGTTCTAAACCAAAGACTCAAGGAGAAGTCAAGTACACTAAGAAATAAGGAGGCTCAAATAGAAGTAGTAGAGGAAGGAACTCTAATAGTAGAGGAAGAAGTGGTGGCCAAGGTAGAGGTAACTACTTTGCTAACATGAAATGCTACCACTGTAATTAGATGGGACACCCTATTTATAGGTGTCTAGAGAAAGGTAGTACTTCTCAAGTAAATGATAAAAGAGTGAACTTTGTTCATGAAGAAACAAGTGGAGGAGTGAAACCCCCTAAAGTACCTTTGGAATTAGAGGAATGATAAAACCTTATGATGAGAAGAACCTTGATTAAAGAGCCAGTCAAAGAAGAACCAAGCTAGAGGACATCACTGTTTAGAGTGAAATGTAAAATGATGGGTAAAGTCTATAGAGTTATCATAGACTCAAGGTCTACTGACAACATAGTGTGAGAGGAAGCAACCAACCAGTTGAAGATGAAGAGAATACCCCACACCAGTCCTTACAAAGTTACTTGGTTGAATAAGGGTCAACATGTTCTTGTTAATGAACAAGATTGGGTAGAGTTTTTAATTGAGAGATATAAGGATAAAGTTTTATGTGATGTCTTACCTATGGATGCTTGTCACTTTCTCCTAGGTAGACCATGGAAATTTGACCAGTAGGCCATGCATGATGGAGTGAAAAACTCATATACTTTTAAGAAAGAGAGTGTGACATTTAAGATTTAGTCACTATTAGAAGATGCAGAGGTGAAGTCAAGTGGTCCCAATGTCCTCATGGTGAGTGAAAAATATTTCTTAGAAGTCATACAAGAAGGAGAAGGAGTTGGCTTTGCACTAGTATTAAAGCCTAAAGAGGTAAGTGAAGACAAGAAATCCAAGATACTAAAGTTACCAAAGGAGATACAAGATATGTCACAGACATATGAAGGAATTGTCAGTGATGGGAAACCATCAACACTACCCCCTAAAAGAGTTGTAAGTCATAGGATAGACTTCATACTATGAGCTACCCTTCCCAATAAGGTAGCCTACAAGATGACCCCTCACCAAAATGAGGAAATATCTAGACAAATCAAAGAACTTTTAAGCCAAGGTCTTATTAGGAAGAGCATTAGTCCTTGTGACATACCCACTATCTTAGTAGCTAAAAAGAGAGTAAATTGGAGGCTATGTACTAATTCAAGAGCCATAAATAGGATCACCATTAGGTATAAGTTCCCTATCCCAAGGATAGAAGACATAATGGACTATCTAGGAGAAGCTAAGTATTTTACTAAAATTGACCTAAAGAGTGGCTACCACCAAATCAGGATTCATGAGGGAGATGAGTGGAAGAAAGCCTTCAAAACCACTAAGGGTTTGTATGAGTGGCTTGTCATGCCATTTAGGCTTTCCAATGCCCCCTATACAATCATGAGGCTCATGAATGAAGTCCTCAAAGACTACATTGGCAAGTTTGTAGTAGCATATCTAGATGATATACTAATTTATCACAAGACCAAGGATGAACACCTTCAACATTTAGAGGTTGTTATCAAGAAGCTGCATGAGGAGAAATTGAAGATCAATTTGGAGAAATGTGAGTTAATGAAGCAAGGAATAGTGTACCTTGGGTTTGTGCTATCTCATGGAAATCTGAAAATAGACCCTAGAAAAGTGTAAGCCATCCTCAATTGGCCTACTCCAAGGACAACAATAGAGGTAAGGATTTTTCATGGTTTGGCTCAGTATTATAGAAAATTTATCAAATAATTTAGTGCAATTTGTGCTCCAATGTTAGATACCATTAAAGGTGGCATGAAGACTAAGTTCATATGGAATGAACAAGCTAACCATGGTTTTGAATTGCTAAAGAGGAATATTTCTACTCAACCAATCGTAACCTTACCAATTTTTGAGAAATTGTTAATAGTTGAGTGTGATGAGTGTGATGCTAGTAATGTGGCTATAGGTGTTATCTTGATCTAAGAGGGAGGACCAATGGCTTTCCATTTTGAGAAATTAAGTGATGCTAAGAAGAAGTACTATTCTTATGACTTAGAGATGTATGCTCTAGTCCAAGAACTAAGGAAGTGGAGACACTACATGCTCCCAAAAGATTTTATGGTCTTTTTTGACAACCAAGCACTAAGTTTCTTGAATTCACAAGACAAACTCAATCATAAGCATATGAAATGGGTGGAATACTTGTAGGCCTACACCTTGAACATCAAGCACAAGAAGGGATTGCAAAAAAAGGTGGTTGATGCCTTGAGTAGAAGAGTTCTCACTATCCAAGAGATACAATTACAAAGCATGGGCATAGACAACTTTAAAGACCTATACAAAGATGATGAAGATTTTGCAGAAATTATAAGGTATGCCAAGAGTATAAGAATCACTTTTATAGTAAATTATCTAAGTATACTTTGTAGAGTGGTCTTTTATTTAAAGGATGTCAATTGTGTGTCCCTAGAGGGTTTATAAGAGAGAATCTAATACAAGAAAAGAACAATGGTGCACTTAGTGGCCATTTTGGTGTCAACAAGACCCAAGAATTAGTTCAGAGGTTCTCCTATTGGCCTAGAATGAACCTAGAAATCAGAAAGTATGTAGAGGGATGTGTTGTGTGTCAAAATTCCAAGGGAACATCCACTAATGTAGGACTATATGAACCACTTCCCATTCCTCATAGACCATGGGAGTGTTTGAGCATGTATTTTGTGGTAGGATTACCCAAGAAAAAATAGGGTATGGACAATATTTATGTTATAGTGGATAGATTCAGTAAGATGGCACACTTTGTACCATGCAATATAACCCATGATGCTAGCCATATATCTTCATTATTCTTCAAAGAAATAGTCACGATACATGGTTTACCATTGAGTATAGTATTAGACAGAGACACCAAGTTCATGAGTCATTTTTGGAACACTATATGGCAAAAATTAGGAACCAATTTTTCCTTTGGATCTACATACTACCCTCAAACTGATGGAAAAAATGAGGTGGTAAATAGGAGTCTTGGTAATCTCCTAAGATGTTTAACTAAGGAGTATGGTCAAACTTGGGACCAACTCATTGGAGAGGCAACACGTGCTTATAATGACATAGTGAATAGGACAACTAGCAAGAGCCCCTTTGAAATTGTTTATGGCCTCCATCCTAGAGGCATATATGAGCTTAGAGATCTCAAAGATTGAGCCAAAGGAAGTGCATATGCTGAAGAATTTTCCATTGTTATGCAAGAGATACATGATACTATGAAGAAGAAACTCACAGAGAACACTGAGAAGATCAAATGCAAGGTGGATGAAAGAAGGAAGGATGTCCAATTTAAGGTGGGAGATTTGGTAATGGTTCATCTCAGTAAGGCTATATTGTAGAAGGGAGTACCCCACAAACTTCACATGAGGAGAATTGGCCCATGTACCATCTTAGAAAAGTATGGCACCAATGCATACAAGGTGGACCTACTGAAGAATAGTGGCTTATCCCCTATCTTCAATGTGGAAGAATTGGTCTTATATAAAGGACCATTACCTAATTTTTATCAAATTTTGAATGAATTCATTCAAGAGGTGGAAGGTCTTCAGTTGTCATCCACACCACCAAATGTAGCAGAGGCAATCATAGATTCTAGAGCCTACAAAAAGACTAGACAAAGGATTTATTATGAACACTTGGTGATGTGGCATGGACAAGAGAATGTAGATGAAACTTGGATAAAGGAATCAAAGTTGAAGAAGTTGGGCACTAATCTCAACTTACTCAATCCAAGGATGGATTAAATCTTTCTATTTTGGGGAGGATGGTGCAGGAGCACCAAGGCTATCCCTAAAATCCTTACCTTATTTTAGCTTGTAAATGACTCTAGCTAGGTTAGTAATCTTTTTTTTTGGACCTTCGAAGGTCTTTTTTGATGTATGCCTAGGTGGATTAGTAATTAGTACTAACCAATCTAGCTTGGTTTAGTTTTCTTTCAAAGTTAGTCCTAAAAGTTGGGAAATGAAATCTAAATTTGTCTTAATCTTGAGAAAAGTATGGGAGATGCCTAAAATGACCTTAAATAGGTTAGTTCATCAAGCTAAGTGGGATAGAGGTCCTAGAAATCAGTTGGCATCATAAATGTAAAAGATGCTAAAAAATGTCATGACAACATGAGCAATTTTTGCAAATGTTGCATGCAATTCGACATCTTTGGATTCCCCTCATTCTAGGAGTGGTAAATCAATGTAAAGGCATAAAATCATGGGATAGACATCTTATGATACCTTTTGGTTCATTTCCCGAGGTAGAAGTTAGTGTGTGTAAGTTTTTGATATGTGAATAGAAGAGTTTACTAGTTTTTCAAGGTACAATCTTGTGTTAATGGTGATAGCATGTTAATGAGTTAGAATGTGAACTTTAATAGTGGAATCAAGATCTAGAGGTAGTTTAAAGTCTTTTTAATTCAGTCATTATATAGCTTAGAGTTGGTTTAATAGTCTTTTGAAAATCTTTTAGTGAATCAGTAGTTCATTGGTTTAATCTAGGCAGTTTTTGGTTTCATGGCTCCCCCATGAATTCTAACCATGGGAAACCTAGGGTTTTGAATGGAAATGGTTAGGGAGCCATTTTATAGTGTAAATATGGATTCTAAGAGTTGGAAGAATTAGGATGCTATTTTTAAAGTCATGCCCTAGGCGAGACAGGTGTACCCAGCTAGAAGTGTGATAGAGAAGATATGGGTATCTACATGTAGAGGAACGAAGATGAGTACAGAACATGAATGGTTCTAGAAAATTTATAAACATTTTGGCATATATTGAAGATATTGGGCATTGGCCAATCCATTTTCATATTTTATAAGCAAGAAATCAATGAAGACCTTAAAAATAGGACTATTAGCCCTATTTTCCCTACATTATAGGAAGCCACTGTATGCAGGCCCTAGAACCCAAAAACCTCTAGAATCTTTAGTGTCTTCCAAAAGGGTACTCAAATGTCAAATTATTTTTTTAGGTCATTTGGAAGGTTTTGACAAGAAATAGGAAAAGGACCATGCTTAGGGCTATAAGAAACCACTAGGGCTAATAGGTCTCCATATAGCCAATTTGTGAACCCGATGGATAAGATTTTTGAAACCTGCCAAAATGGGATCAAAAGGATCAAAAAAATATTTTTTCAAGATGGATGGACCCCCTGCAACTCAAATACCAAGTTGTGGTGAAAGAAGCACTTAGATTCTTCTAGGTGATTAAGAAGCATTGAGACAAAACTAATGATTGTTGTCCTTCAAGGTTAAACACAAGGAGGCTAACTCTTGGAGTAGAGTTAGAGAATTATTAGACTTGAAAACCTAAGTCTAATAAGATCCTAGTAGAGAGAATAGGATCTCAAAAATATATGACAAGTAAGGTCCTAAAGAGCTTGTGTGAGCACACCTTGGAGCACATATATCACTTATCTTTTAGGTCCCTCATTGGAATAGGGTGAACAAGTAAGAAGTTTGTCATTGTTAAGATTTAGAAAATAAAAGAGATAAATGAGGTCATTGGGATTGCAAAACACACACCATAGATTTGGCATTAAAATACTTAAAAATCCCTACATAAAATATATAAGAACCTAAAGTCCTACTATGGAACCCCATCCTATGGTGCCCAATTATGCCTTACCTACTCTCAGATAAGCCCAAAAACATCAAAGTAATTCAAAATTCATTTAAGATTAATTATCTATGACTTATTTGAAGAACTTACCTAATCTATTGGATATGAGAGAATAGATGGTTCACAAACAATTTTATTAATTTGTTTTAAGTAAAAAATCACTTTGATGGTGGAAATAAAATTAGAAAATATAGATTACATATAAGGATTTTACACTCCAAGAGACACCAATATACCTAAGATTGATTTTGAGGAGGGGTTAGTTCTAAATATGTGGATATCAGTAGGTGACTAGACCAACTATAGGGACAAGAATGCCCTCTTCACTTTTGGCTCTGAAAAACCAAGGTGGGTGTACCTAATCTGGTAACAAATGGCACCTTTGGGACTTTAAATTTGATTGAACAAAGAAGATGATAGCAAGAAAGTACTAAATGATAACCGGTCATTCATTGACTCTCCATTACTATGATGAACAAAATGGCCTTGTGACCTCAAGACTTTGAGGGATTTTAGGATTGGTAATGATTAATATTTGTGGGATGTAACACACCATATCAGATACATTATTGCAGAATTTACTTGCTACTGACCAATTCTTTATCCATTTGGCCAGAATCTCTAATGCATAATAGAATATAGAATCCAATTACTAATCTTCATCATAGATCCAAGCCATAAATATAAACACCCAAACCCACATTGCTTACAAACATCCTAGTGAAAACCCAATGAATCTATGGTTCATCTAGAGAATCATTTAATATGATCCTAAATCAGAACTAGAGAATGATAGCATATGAATGGATAAAGCGCCATACAATGAATTAGAAAATATAAAACTCATGAGATAGACACAAATGGAGGGAAATGAGAAATGATATTTATATTAAGTATGAGGATCATGCCTCTATATTCACCTGCTTGAAGATCTAAACCACTTCAATAATATGCAAAAGACTAGAAGCTTTCCTTTGATACAATAACACTGTCTAATACAAAAGTCTTCTACATGCTAGACTGAGAGAAAACTCATCAACCGATATTCTAAAACCAAGAAGAGACTAACCCTAGACCTCTTGCCCAGCCAAAAGATGACTCTCCTAAATGATCATGAAAAATCCTTTATACCAGGATTGTAACAAGCATCCGATCATTTGGGACAAAATTAAAACCCCCCAACCACTTTCAATCAATTGAAATACTATAGAAAAGAAATGCCACCTAGCACAAGGCCATCGAGATCAAACTAATCACCAAATTGAGAAACACTCTAGCTAGGTACCTCAGAAGGATAGAGAAATTATCATTAAAACTCCCATTGATTTAGGTTGCATCAGAGGTTGCGTGATTTTCATATCAATTTCTCCTTGGTAGAAGCACCTTAGGACACAAAATCAACATCAAATAGCCACCATTATCCCACTCATAAAATTTCACCTACAATCAAGTTGAAACATGACCAAATATGATCCAACTTTGTCATATCTATTTCAGTGTTCAAAACCCTGTAGAAACCCTCAATCAATCTTGAATCTCAGGCGACAATGGCTAATTAATTAAGTTTTAAAACATGGCCATTAATCTATCTTTTCTCAATAGATCAAGTGGTTCAAGTTAAATGATAATAGTCACTAAAACCCTTTAAAATTACCCAGCCACCTCATCATTTTTCTCAGCCAAT
Organism: Chamaecyparis obtusa; assembly: GCA_027943335.1. Lineage (NCBI taxonomy): Eukaryota > Viridiplantae > Streptophyta > Pinopsida > Cupressales > Cupressaceae > Chamaecyparis > Chamaecyparis obtusa. The sequence continues at coordinate 68,553 of BSBK01004946.1, read as the reverse complement.
CAGGAAAGAACACATCAGCACACCTAGCAACTAGATCCACTTTGACCTTGGCAAGATTCCCCTAGTCTTAAGTCATTTAGTGAACACACGACTAAAGGATTTCTCCTGATTGCTGAATGAAAAACTTAACCCTTGTCTAGTCTGGAGATCACAAAAATGAAGCATTCGCATAATCTCATAATCTTTCCTTGACCCCTTGTTTGATCTAGTGAACATGCAACCACCACCCAATCAAATCTTCATCAACAGTCCAAATCAATCTCCAAGCCTTCTTAACCTTAACTCATTCTTGATCATGATATCATGTGACTGAAGTAGTTGCTAGATCTCACAACCTTGGTTACATCATGAGAACACATGAAAGCCTTTATTTTCCAAGCCGCTAGATCATTTACTTAACCCCAAATAAATGATGAGATCAAGTGCTAGCTGTTGATCCTATTCTCATCTTGTGGTCCTTGTTCACCACTCAAAACCTTGCCTTAACTCATCCTGGATCTGGAGAACATGCGACAGAAGGCAATCACTGGATCGCTCAATCTTTATCTTGACTAGGGTTACATTCAGAGAACATGTGAATGTAGTGTTCTCTAGATCATTGGATGTCATGCTTAACTCTAATTCCATCTTGAGAACATGTGCCAACCGTTGATCAAGATCAACATCGATGGTCCTCCCTTATCTTTGAAATCTTCCTACCTTGATCGGATATCTGGAGATTCAGTGACTGAAGGGAAAGAATAACCATTTTCCAAGTCACTAGATATTAAGAACCTAGCCACCAAGATTAGGAGAATGCACGAACAATGCAATTACCCATTCACTAGATAAAATGACTAACCACCTAAGAACTTGGTGTTAGGAATGGGAACACTGAGAGGGGGGGGGTGGATGAATCAATGTTCTATATAATTACTCTCTGATACTTGAAACTTAACTCAATACCTTAATTTTTGAAGTGAATATTAAATCATGTAAAGTAATCAACACATAAAACTAGATATGATTATGGGGAAACCTTGGGCAAAGGACAAACTCCGGTAGGAATTAATACCCACTAATAATTGTACTTGTGTATTCTGAACCTGTTAAAGTTCCTTAGCCCTATTAGGAGTTGTCATTACAATGCTTAAGTACAATGACCTTGTTAAGGGTCAAACCCTATTAGGATTCTTTTACAATTAACCCTATTAGGGGTGAGGACACACTGTCCTAGAGCTTTCTCAAATGGGTGAAGGCTGCAACCTTTTGGAAATTAGACACACACTATATCTACAAGATGAACTATTGTTGTGACACTATTTGTGTAATTAGTTCCTTATGTGTACTAATTCTTTAGCCTCTTGTAAAGCTCTATGTCATATTGACTTCTCTTCACATTCTTCTTCTCTACTTCTATCAACTCTATATCTCATCACATTCCCAAATACAAAGGCACGTCTTATTTATATGGGCATACAAAACTATTCATTAAGTCGGCCTATAACTAATTACATATAACTCTTCCAAATGAATTGGATCAAGTTTGTTTACATACAATGATATTAACATGTTTACAACACAAATAAAATAGGTGCATAGCCTTTACAAAACAATATTATAACCGCTAACCAAATTACTAACAGTCGGCTCCATACTTTGTTCTACTCTTTCGCTCACTATCTGTGTCACTTCAAATCACTGTATCTTCATCATACTAACTCATCTGATCATGAACTCTTAACCATATCTTAATAACATAACCAAAATCTTATGTTCTAGGGTGTATACCAAAACTCGGTCATTCGCACATGCATTGATGCTCTGTTCATTTGGTTCTTCACTGACTGTCCAGTCTTCTATACTTAGCCATTTTTATGATCTTCTTAAGTTATGTGTTGACTCCAAAACTCCATATGACTTTGTTTCCATAATGACAACACTAAATCATAGTCATATACAATATTATAGTCCACTTGCCAACAATCTCCCCCTTTGTCATTAATGGCAACAAAGGAGTATGGCGAAGTTACTAAACTGTATCTTACACAAAAAATTTCAAACATATACTCTATCTTATATCTCCCTTTTTACATCATATACACTACTCTATATTCTTCCTTCTACTATATATTCTACTCCCCCTTTAACAATAATGACAAAGATGCTAAAAGATGAATCTATAAGTACTTACACAGTGCGTACATCTGGATATGCAATCTTCAAGTTCTGGATCTCTTGCTACCAAAATGCCTTTAGTGCATTTACTATTTGGAGATGGGTGCACAAAGCATAGGTCAACTTCTCCATCTTCTCCAAATCTGAACTCGGACCTTGATCATATTTCACCATAGTGGCATCAATCTCCTTGATATTCTGATTTAGCACATCCAATGAGGGCGCAAGTGTATGTCTTATATGTGCTTGCCAAGCCCTTATCTAAGCCATTTATTTTTTTGCCTTCTCAATCTTATCCACTTATCCATGGTAGACATTGTTACACATATTTACATCTATGGAGGGATCTTCTACTGATTTCCTTACTGCTTGTATCATATTTTCTTCTTCTTGAATCTTCTTTGAGAGATCTCTAGTTAGTTTGTCCTTATCCATATAGTCAACTATTATCTTTCTTCCTTTAGCTACTAAGTCTTTCAGCAAAGTTGAAACCAAACTTTAAAGAACTAAGGTCAAGTGCAAAGTAACCTATCAACTCACTCAATATTTTCTTAATATATTTCTCCTCTGCAACTTTGGATGTTGATTCCTCAAGACTTGAGAAATTTGTTTTGAAGCATTTCAGGATGGTGTTGACATCATCCACTGAGTGTACACTAGAAATTTTCTTGCCCTCAAGTAGCAAGCTATTCAAGATGTGGACTGATTCAACAAACAATGGGTTCCTCATTACTTGTTTCTCCTTGGCCTTCTCCATTGCTAGTACACTGATCTTAATCAGGTCTTCTTCTCCCCATGAATCTAGACTTGTTGTGTCAAGGGTCAAACTTGACAACAATGACATTGAGGGCTTAGGGGTAAGGAGTGAACTTTGACTAAGATCCATTACCTCAATTTTTACAATCACTGGAATTTCAATAGAGGGCTCATCTACAGGTTCATCTTTCTTCTCTTCATCCTCTTTCTCCTCTTTTTCTTCCTGTTCTATTAGATCCTCACTCTGAACTTCTTCTTTCTGCATAGGTGAATTATCACAACATAGAATTTTAGCCTCTTTTGTACTTACAAAGGATTTCTCAAACTTATGTGATTGCTTATCTATGGCTGCCATTGATATTTCCATATCAACAATCATAATTGTATCATCTTTTGTTCTAGGTATGAGTGTAGACTCCATTTCATCAGTAGACTCTATCACAGTGGGTGCTAAATCTTGCAGAACTATTATAGGTGCATTAGGGACCTTAGATGATTTTTCTTCCTTAGATGGAGCTTGGGTTGCAAGTGCAATGGGAGGATACATGTGTCTATCTAGGAATACCTTCTCAAATGCCTTTTATGTTTCCCTAGAAACCAACTCATAGCCTTTATTCATGATCTGCAAATTTCTTATCTTTGTTCTTAGGTGCGGCTTCACCAAATCCAACAGTAGTGTTTTCTCTTCAATTGAACATACATGGAGGCTTTCATCTAGTATATTCTCCCCTATTCTGAGGTCTTCCTCTATATTCTATCTCTTCAAAGAGTCTAAAATGTTCCATACACTGTCAAGAATGACTATCTTAAGTTCCAAGACTATCTTCTTGAACTTAATCATGTGTTTTATGATCATTGAGTGGATCTTTGATTTGTCAATCTCGTTATATTTATCATAGAACTTAGATATCTGATCAATTCTTCCTTCATCAATTATCCTAGTTCTCAACACTTGTAGATTCAGTTTGAATCCTACCTCAAGATGTTCTTGAGTGTTATTCCTTTGACTTCTAATTTTCCTGGAGGATGGATGGCTTACGTTAGTCTACTTCTTCCTCTTAGGCATCCTATTGTACTTAGGAGGTGGTGTGGACTCCAATTCAATTGTATCTATGAGCGCAAGAGTGATATTATCTATCTTACTCTTCTTCTCCTTGGGATCATCTATTTTCTCTATTTTTACTTCAGTAGAGGGTGCACTCTCAAGTTGCATTGCAATCTTGGCTTCCCTTGCTTTATCCAGGTCTTCTTGTGTTACACCATGGATTTTTAGTATGTTTGATGTTATCTTTGATGCTTGCCTTTTAGTTGCAGCACTATACAAAACTGAGTCAACCTATCTTGTCTTCTCCTCATAGGTACCCCATCTTGGCTCATTAGGATATTTACATGCTAACAATAAGACTTGTGCATAGGATTCCAAATTTTTTTCTTCCACTTCATAACCAAGTGGATGGATCCACTTAGGCTTTGGCTCCACTGCTTCCATGCATGTGATATCAATCTCCTCCATGAAGAAAATACTATCCTTATACTTTTCCACTATGCTCTCATGTATCCTATACCTTCTCTGCATTTTTATTCTGAATGTCTTGAGCTCCAATTCTACGTAATCATTCAAGGTTCTTTTAGATATTTCTTTGAATGAAATCTATGGCATTGTAGGTATACTCTTGTCAAGGTAAAGATCTGATACTTTACCAACAATATGGAAGTACATGTATATTATAAGTGTACCAAATCTGAACACTTTTCTCTTGTCATGTTTGATAGCTCTAATGGTATCCATGAACTATGCACACAAGATCTCACACAAGTTGAATTCACCATTTTCCTTTACAATCCTTATGGCTGCTAAAATAGTGGTTGCGAACACACTATTTACCTTGTTTGCATGCTAAAATTTATATCCAAGTATCATAGACATAAGTTTGATATCATTCTCCTCAATCAGCTCAATTGTCATCCCACGCTTATCACTCTGGGATTTATAGGCTTTCTCAACCAATTTTCTGACATCATTACCAATAGGAAGAATGGCGCCGGTCTTAGGAAGTCCAATCATCTCATGAATGAGATCAATAGTTATTCTAACAGGGACTTCTCCTTTCTAGAATAGGTCATCATGAATTCCTCTCAACATGATCTTAATCTACTTAGATTCATAGAATCCATATGTTGTTGCATACTCAATAATAGGGTTGTTTTCCAAGTGTGCAAACTCATCCAGGAATGTCTTGTTGGGATTCATCATTGTCTCTAAGTGCAACCTTATTCTATCCAAACCTACTGGTTCCTTCTTGCAGTAAATATATGTGCATATGTCCTCTACGTGGATTACTCCCATCGGAGTCCTAGAGAGTGCTCCTTCTAGGTCATCTAGGACTGACTTGAAAGGATGCTTCTTAAAGATATATCTTTTCCTTTTAGAAACATCAAAAATAACAAGAGTGGCTATTACTTAATTGGTAAATCACTCAAATATGTTTCCAAGGGTTTCTGAAACGTTGCGTCCAAACTAAGGCTTCGCAACAAACTTAACTTCCTTTTGTGTGTGTGAATTTTGTACCTAGCTGCGGACACAACACTTCAGTAAAACATTAGAGGTTGGCAAAAATCAAAATCATGCAATGAAATGGAAACTAAACTAACTAGGTGATTTACTACCTTCTAGTAGGTGCAAGTATGATATTCTTAGATTAGACCGAGACCAGTGACAATGCAACACCTAAATGAAGGATTTGAATGCATAATATGAATGTAGAATGAGTGCAAAGTAATCTATATTTTTGTATTTTCTGTGCAATAAGATGAAAAACTGATAATAAATTGATCTAAATGGATTGAAATGATATGCAAATTAAGCTAACAATGATATGAAATATGAAACTAGAATGAATTGAAAACAAGATTGATCTCACAAAACATCGATTCACAAGAAGCTTGATGATTCCTTTAATGTCAATTCACCAGCATGAGTATTCAAATTCTGTGGATCCTTTTTAGAAGAGTTGAGCCTTGTTTTTATAGAAATCTAGGGCTTGAGGATGCATTGAGAAAAGCCATAAATCACTCTTGATGAACTCAGGTTGATTTTTGAGTTAACAAGAAATCAAAGATAATTAATTCACAAAAATATGCAAATCATGCAAAAAAAACTTTTTAACTCAAAATAGAGTTTTAGTTCACTTTTTCAACTCATCATCAAATGTTGAGTTTAGAAAGTTAACAACTTGAAATTGATAAATGATTTAAAGTTAAATTGTTTTTTGATTGTGCATGATAATTATGAATTAATTAAATAAATAAAGTGATTTATTCTCAACTTAACTAATTTTAGAATTAAAAATAACAATTGATTTATTGGTTAATCAATTATTAAAATCAAACTTTATTCAAAAATAATATCATTAAATATGACAACTTTCTTTAATTAATTAAATAAGAATTTAATCAATTAATGATAGGAATTTTGATTTATTATCTGTTTTAAATAATAATAATTAGGAATAAATATAATTAGATCCAACTAAATAATTAAGGGGCAGAATTAAATTAATTAATTAAATATTTAACATATTCAATTAATTAAGTTTAGGATAAATATGATTTATTGCCAAATAATTATTAAATTAAGAATAATTATGATAAATTAGGAATATTTCTAAGAATATTCTCTGATGCAAAATTTAGGGTAATCAATTAAATTCGATAATGTGCAGATGTGCCTTAGGTTAGGACTTTGATTTTGATTTTTTTCGAATTGAAGATGTAGGAGGTTAATGAACCTATAGCCCATTTTTGGGGTATTACATTTTGCCCCTCTTTGAATCACTGTGCAAAGCGTAGTGGTTCAAAGAATAGTCTATGTATGATACTGAGGTTTGAGATTGATTTGAAAGATGAACTGATTCTGAGATAGAAACCAATTGAAAGATTTAAAGATGTAAGATTTAGGTCCTGAATGACCAAAGATAATGTTAACTATAACAACAATGAGCCGATGATTACGAAAAAGTGCCAAAATGCCTGATTCTAAACCTTATGATTGCGAAGAAGTGAGTGACCGATTCCAGACCTGATTGTCTAAATAGAATCATATTGGTATCACATCCTGAACCCATCAGTTACGAAGAACCAAGGAAATAACACTAATGAAGTGATGGTTACAAAAAGCTGATATAGTTTACAAGATTAATTAGGATAGCAGATTGATATGGATCTCGATGAATCTAATATGCCCCAAGTGATGATAGATTTTCCCCAAGCAACGAGGAATTTTGATGAGTCAGCAACTAGACATGTTTGTTATCTTGATTATCAAGGAAAGATTGATTTACAGACTTGAATGATGTGCAATATCATGCCCCCTTCGGGATGAAAATCAAAATCTGACAAAAAAGGTCAACGTTATAGTTTAGAAGCATGTTAATTGATTTGAGAATTGGTTTTACATGTTCGAGAATGTGTTCTGTATCATTTGGAGGTCTTGGAGACCAAGTTTGACTAGGTTTGACCATGAGTTGACCAAGTTGAAATTTTGATAGTTTGATGTAAGATAATCAGTTAAGTTAAATTCTAGATTTCTATGATGATTGAAGGTCTATTATGAAAGTAGTTGACAATATAAACAATCTCAAATTTTGATTTTGATCCCGAAAAATATTCTACTTGTTGTTTCATTGGAGGGACCTTTGTGTGAGATTCAGCTCTTGTTAGATTTGAATTATGTGATTTGAAGAATCATTTAAGCATTGAAGTTTATATAGCCTTTGTGAGATCATGCAAATATGTAGAATGCAAAGAGATATGCAAACCTAAGACCTAGGACCTAGTCACTGATCATGTGTCGGTCATTCTCGTCATTGAATTTTTAGGTAACCGGATAAATCAATACAATGCCCACTAGTTATAAAACCATAGACATATGAATATCAATTTGTATGCTCAATTATCAATACAATGCCCACTAGCTAGACAACCATGGACATATGAATATTGATTTTGTTTTCGAAATGTTGATTTAGATATAAGCACCAAGGCATAAATGCCAGGATGACCTAAATATCACGTCCATTTTGATATAGCAATTTGTATAAGCATCAAAACATAAACATCGTGATGACCTAAATACACCTTGCATTACAAACATATCAAGTAGTCAAGAGATCATTCTAAATTCAATGTGAATTACCTATAGTGACCCTTTATCGTTCACATCCTTAGGTAAGATCATGTTTCACAGTAGGAGAAAGAATTCACTCAAAAGGACAATAGTTAGATCAAAATTATTTGAATTTTCTAGGTATCAATGGTTGAGGTACTCATGGCCATCCAATTTGAGATTGAAGCTCTTATAGGTGGACACCATTTCAATTCATAATTTCCAAAGTTGTTAGATTTTCACATACAAGCAAAAGACAAAGAAAAGATTATGTCCCCAGTCATCACTCTCTAAATCCTATAAAGGACATCATCAAAGAGCTCAAAGGACACAATATGAAAAAATCTCAATGCAAATCAAAAAGCATACAAGGAGATAAAAGCATGTGAAACATAGATTGTTTTCATTTCATTGTTGTTGTTTGATTGTGTTGTGTAGATGCAAAATCCTTTTTGGAGAGGAGATAGACTGACGAACTTGAATGTAGCTTCAAAGGACTCTGACTGGATATGATTCATCTGAGGTATACTGGAGACCATAGAATATGACATTGATTGTCCCCAAGTGTTAGACATTGATAGGATACAGACATTTGAACTGATGGTGTATAGACTAACTTTATTGAAAACAAGAATGCAGAAATAAACCAGGAGATATGTATAAACTAAAGCATGACTAAAAGCTAGGAAATACCAAGATTGCACTGATAGACGGAGTATTTTGAACAAGTGGCACCTATTTTCTAGGTTTTCACCATCTTTGTAGAGATTCTATTTTTTCTACCAAGGTGCCTGTTTCCAAGTTTTCACCAAGGCAATTTTTCTTTTTCTCATTTTTTTGTATTTTTCATTTTTTCAATTTTTTTGTACTTTTGATATATTTTTAAATTTTTTTATGAATCATCAAGGTGCCTATTGCTAGGTTTTCACCAAGATGTTCATTGTTTTAAGGAATTTTTATGATTTTTATGATTTTTTCAGGACATTTTACCATAGACTATGTTGGATGTTCCTTCTCTTTCTACTTGCAGGTTTACACTATGATTGACAAACTAATGTCACTGACTCTATCACCACTCCAAAGTTTACAAGGAAAAGGGCCAATTAACAAGGACCAACAAGGATCCTCCTACACTTTGAGCCTAGATGCTCAGGTGGGTGTACCCTTGATTCACTTCTTGAAAGGAATCACTAAATATTATACATTTATACCCTTTACAAACTAATTTTAAAGATTTTATCATTTATATTTGTGATTGATGATGATGAACTACTTCTAGAGAATGGATCAGTGCCTTAACCTAGGGCATAGAGTCACTCAATAACATATGTCAAATAAAAACCCTAACTCAAACACTCTTGAACTCAGAATAATTGCTTTGCCTATTACCACACTCACTCTCAAACCTGATCATCAAATTCCTATCCAACCATGAACTCACTAAAACTACCTTAAAGACTTTAATCCTAACTTTGTTAGGAACTTAGAGATAATCCCACAATATACTTTGTATACCATATGCTCACTCACTTTGTGACATTAACATATATGAGCCCAAGATCAAAACAAGAAGAAAAACATAAATCTAAGATTGGAATTTAAGTGTATTCTCATTAAAATCTATAGAATCTATACATTATCAAAATAAAAAAATGTTAGGAAACAAACCCAAAATCAAGGCTCTCCTTGTTCAATCTTTTACATTGACTATCAACATAACACCATCAACAACCCAAAAAGTAAAAATAGTTGCAATATATACCACTAGTCATCTTGGAATCCCCTAAAATTAGGATGCAACAACCTAGGGCATAGAGTCACTCAATAACATATGTCAAATAAAAACCCTAACTCAAACACTCTTGAACTCAGAATAATTGCTTTGCCTATTACCACACTCACTCTCAAACCTGATCATCAAATTCCTATCCAACCATGAACTCACTAAAACTACCTTAAAGACTTTAATCCTAACTTTGTTAGGAACTTAGAGATAATCCCACAATATACTTTGTATACCATATGCTCACTCACTTTGTGACATTAACATATATGAGCCCAAGATCAAAACAAGAAGAAAAACATAAATCTAAGATTGGAATTTAAGTGTATTCTCATTAAAATCTATAGAATCTATACATTATCAAAATAAAAAAATGTTAGGAAACAAACCCAAAATCAAGGCTCTCCTTGTTCAATCTTTTACATTGACTATCAACATAACACCATCAACAACCCAAAAAGTAAAAATAGTTGCAATATATACCACTAGTCATCTTGGAATCCCCTAAAATTAGGATGCAACAAGCTACGGATGACTAGGGCAGAGGTTAGGGTTTTTACCCACCAAACCAACTAGATTCAATCAGAATTTATTACATTGGAGGAAAACCAAGCAACCTCGAGAGATCAGATCCAAGATTGATCTTCATTTATGATAGTTCTCAGAGAAGTGTACCAAAGATCATGAATTCACCATGCTTATCAGTCTAATCATTCACCTGCAACATCCCTCAAGCTACTGTAATATCCACTCTTATACAGTACAAACCCTTTGCAATCGATTATTACCTTTGGACCACATTGCAATAGTTGACAAAATCACAACTACCAGATCCAGCCGCTTAAGCATTGAATACTAGTCTTTTTGTCACTGAACAAACCTTAAAAATTTTAAAATTCAGGTGGCAATGGTTAATCGGCCAGTTTAAAATACGACCATCGATCTCATGTGTTCCTGGCAGATCAGGTGGTCAGTGATTAAAACTACGCAACCCTTTTTAATTTTTCCCTAATGAGTTCTCAACCAATGAGAACATTCCAATTTAATCATGTGGAGAAAAGAAAACTTAACTTTGCCTTGTTCAGAGTGGATAGGTGTCGCTTTGTCGCTACACTGCAAACATAAAGTTTGAGCATTTTTACCCAATGATGTAATGGTACCCACAAGATCTTTTTCAACATGCAGCTTTTTATCCATTCACAAAGAAGTGATCCCACCTTTTGCTTGAAATCTCTATTGAATCATGAAACGGCACGTCGAACAAGTTAGCAACAAAGGAACCACAACTTCATCCTCGATGTCAAGCACACTGGCAACTTTGTCATGTCTTTAATACCCTCGATGAATTAGAAATGACCACATTATCATGAGTCAGCTACAAATGACCCACCTAGTGGTTCCCATCTTTTAAACAAGATCAACAGTTATCGCTATACCGCTGACCTTATAAATCATGCACTTTATCCTGGCAGTATAATGACAACCGCGAGATCATTTCAAACCTTAATCATTTGAGAAAGCTGACCCCACTTTGCTTTATAATCCATTTCATCAAATCAAAAACTACCACGTTGCATAGACCAGTGGGCGGACACTTAACCTCATTCCTCATTGTCAAACATTCTGACAGCTGACAAATCATCTCTTACTTTGACCAATAAAAAAAAAACACATCAGTGTGACCTAGTAGCTGAGGATCCACCTGTTTGTCTTTATAAAAAGGGGCCACTATTAGGTGACTCGGTGACTAAAGAGAAGATACAAGCCACTTGCGGAGTCGCTAAATGTCTGGGACTTAACTGCTAAAAATAAGAGATCTCGTGACTGAGGCAAAATCCAAGTCGCTGAATAAAAGACTAACCACCTGAATACTCAAAGACCTAGTGACTAACTAGGAGAGATAAAGCATAGAACATGGCCAAGACAATTAGGGTTTTTCTCACCAACGACTAGAAATATGAATTCAGACCTAGGGTTTAAGGGCCAAGGACATAGAAAAACTTGTAGAGAACAAATAAAAATCATATAGCCATAAAACCTTTCACAGGTGCTAACAGTGACCCTATCTAGGGATGCACACCTCTTGTAGGCATGGCAGGGATTTAGAATCTTAGGTTAAGCAGACCACCTACTGGACAAAAGATAAACAAGGGAGAGAAAAACCGCACTAGGACAAAACCCTACAAACTAAGATGAAAAGAAACAGGGAGCAGGCACACCTCTACAAAATTTACAACATGTACAAACCTAACTACTATTCATGGAAAGAAAAATACCTTCAATCAAAGTATTTTTTCAAGAATTGTCCATGAACTGGTAATTCTTGAATATCACCATTTAGTTCTTTGACAATATAAGAATCATGTCCCCATCTTTCATGAATCAGATATGGTCCCAGCCAAACTAGATCAAATTTTCCATGTTTGCCTTTATCTTCCAATCTAGAATTCTAGATTAATACCAAGTCATCAGGTTCAAAATTCCTTTCAATAGTTCTTTTGTCATATAGATTCTTAACCTACAATTGTAACTTGGCATTTTTTGAAGCTGATTCTCTTCTAGTTTCATCCAGCCTGGTGAGATCCTCAATTCTTAATTGCATTTCATCATCATATAATTGAACAAACCTATACATTCCCAATAAGTTGTTTTGAGGCATCCTTGCATATATCCCATACACTAGGTCAAATGGTGCACAACCAATTGCCTTTTTAATAGTTACCCTGTCTGCCCATACAGCTAATGGTAACTTTGAATTCCATGCCCTCTTATTCTTATCAAGAATCCTCTTGAGGATTTTTATTAAGCTCTTATTGGTTGATTCTACCTATCCATTTCCTTGTGTATGATAGGGTGAGGAGTATGACATCTAGATTCCTAGACCTTTGTAGAAATCCTTGTATTCAGCAGACCTGAAACACATTGCATTATCATTGACAGTCCTCTCAGGACATCCAAACCTTGTGACAATATTATTCAACAAGAAATCAGTTACCACCTTACTATTTGAATTCCTTGTAGGGATAACCTCTACCCACTTTGTAAAATAATAAGTGGCAACTAAGATCCAAGAGTGTCCCCTACTAGACTTGTTTGGGATTTCTCCTATAAAATCCATTCCCCATTGTTGGAATGGAGCTTGCACTTCAACTGGCCTCAAAGGTACATTTCTATAAAATTTGAGTTTACCAAAGAATCTTTGACAAGCATCACACTTTCTTACCAATTGCTCTGCATCTTTGAAAATTGTGGGCCACCAAAATCCCACTCTGAAGACCTTTTGAGCTGCAGTTCTACCCATATAATGTCCTCCACAAACTCCCTCATCCATTTCTTTTAACAACTTGTCAGCTTGATTTTCATCAACACATTTCAAAAGTATGCAATCTAAATTTTTTCTATATAACTTGCATTTTATAATCACATACTTGATAGCTTGTAACTTCAATGTCCTTTTCTTATTGCCATCCATCCCTATTGGACATCTCATGTTTCTTAAGTAAAAGATAAAATCTTGATACCAAATACAATCAGATCCATATCACAAGTATAATCAATTTCAGTCTGGTTTATCTGATTTGCATCAAGATTGGATTGAGCCATTAGTTTTTCCAATCCTTTTCCTCTAACCAATTTGGTAACCTAGATGTCAATATTAAATTCTTTAATTCTATTTATCCATCTAAATCTCCTTCTAGACACCTCCTACAGTGAAAAAATATCTTTTACTGCAGCACTTGGCACAAAAGCAATCACAATTGCTCCCATCAAATAGCACCTAAAAGCCTTGACAGCCTTCACTAGTGCACATGCCTATTTTTCATTGATATCATATTTCAATTTAGCAGCCTGCAATGATCTGCTAAAGAATGCAATAGGCTGCTCATAACCCTCATTATTCTTCTACAACAAAACTACAGCAACAATATGAAAAGATGTAAAGGAAAAGATGTGCATTGGGATATCATAATCAGGTGCTTTAAGCACAGGTGCATCTTTGATATCCTACATGATATTCTTGAAAGCTTCATCAAGCTCACCTTCCCATTTGATCTCAAATCCTTTCTTCAGCATCTTGGATATTGGCCTAGTAACTTCAACAAAGTTTGTAACAAATCTCCTCAAGAAATTTACCTAGCCAAAGAAAGATTGAATTCCTTTAACATTTTTTGGCTTAGGGATTTTTTCAATAGGTACCACCCTCTCTGGATCAATTCTTACTCCTTGCTTCCCAACTAGGTGGCCTAGCAACTTGCCTTTAGTCACACCAAATGCACACTTCCTTGGATTTAATGAAATACCATATTCCAAAGCTTTCACAAATATTTTCTCCAAATGAAAGTAGTGATCCTCTTCCTTCTTGGAATATGCAATTAAATCATCCTAATAAACAACAAGGAAATCATCTATAAAATCTACAAAGGCAACATCCATTGCTCTTTGAAAAGTTGCACCAGCATTTGTGAGACCAAAAGGCATCCTCACATAGACATAAGTCCCCCAAGGTGTAGTAAAAGTAGTCTTAAATTGTTCTGATTATTTCACAATTACCTGATTATAGCTAGAAAAACCATCCATCGCAGACATCAAATCAGACCTAGTCACTCTTTGCAACATAGCTTCCATATTAGGGAAGCAGTAGTTATCCTTTAGAGAAGAAACATTTAGATTTCTAAAATCCACACATAGTCTGATGTCTCCATTCTTCTTCCTGACAAGAACCAAATTTGACACCCAAGAAGAATGCCTAATAGGCTTTATAATTCTAGCATCTCTCAGTTTCATTAATTCTTCCTGCATTTTAGGTACTAAAGTAGGATTTATAGGCCTTTGTTTTTTCCTAAAGGGTTTGGCATCTTCTTTCAAAGGAATAATATTCTAGAACAAGTCTTCTCTATAAACCTTTAGGTCATCATATGACCATGCAAAAACATGCCTAAATTTTCTTACTAACTCAATCAAGGACTTCCTTACCTTGTGAGACATTTCTCTACTAATGTAGACCTTCTTAGGTGCTTCTTGTGTACCAAGATTTATTTCTTCTAAATTCATTTGGTCTTCCCTTTTAGTACCTATCTGAACCCTATCTTGATTATCAAATACATTTTCTAGAACAAAAGGTCCCTTGGGAACCTTGTTAGTCTTAAGTTGCAGGACTTCATTACCAAGGACAACTTTTTTTTCCTTCTGTAGTCTCAACCAAGGCTGAACAATCTAACTCCTGACCATGATATTGGTCTTCACAATTCATAAATCTCAATATCCTGATCATCTTCAAAAACTTGTCAGTTCTCAACATTATCTGGTATACTAGGCCTGGTCTAAATTTCAACTTTACAGAGACCAGCAAAAGTAATATCACCAAGATTAATTTCCATATTAGCTAACAAATCAGCCATCTTGTTATTACTTCTATCCTTCCATACAATATTGAAGGCATCAAAATGCTCAATCATATCCCACACAACATTTCTATATTGTTTCAATTTTTTTTCTTTGAAGCATATACTGATCTTATTTGGGACACCACTAACTCAAAATCCCCAATAACTTTTATACATTTAATTCCATGCTTGTGTGCCAATCTCAATCCTAGCAATAATGCTTCATATTCTGCTATATGATTGGTACAAGAGAAACTCAATGTGAAAGAAAAATTGTAAGTGCTTCCACTAGGAGATATGAGTTCTAATACCTGCTCCCACTCCATCTTTGTAGCTAGCATCATCAAATTACATCACCCACAAATCACCCTTCACAGACTTAGAACCTATCTCTTCAACAATATAGGGCAATACATGCTCCTTCTCAAGTAAAGTGACCTCAGCTCTGAAAGCATTGACATTAGTATCTATAAAGTAGGTAACCTCATATCAATATTCTTTTCAATCATATAGGTTACCCTTGGTTCCCTTTCAATCCTAATGGACTGACCATCAAACTTGAAAGTTGCAAAAGACAAATCACACTGCAAACTTCCACCCATGGTAGCACTCCATTTCCTAGATAATAACATCCCATAATGAAGTGGAATGTCTACTACCAAAACACTCATAGTCAGTTCTTTCTCTGGATAGGCTACCAATTTGTATGGCATTGCATTTATAGTCCCAATGACCGATACTTCTCTCTAATCCATTGCACAACATCTTCCTTGGATTGTATCAACTTTGAGGCCTAACTTTTCCATAATTTTGAAAGGCATGACAGTATTGGAAGCACCTGAATTAATCATACAATTTCTTAATTTCATCCCATTCATAATGAAACTTAGAAAGAATGGGTCTATGTTTTCAAGCCTAGCATTGATAGAATTGTCCAAATATATAGGTGGTATGTGAGATACCAATCCTTGGACCTCCACTTCTTTCATAACTTTAACCTAAAGTTCATTGCATGCAATGTCATTATCATGGACATTATCTACCCATGCAAGAGCCCTATCCTTATGTTCAGGGATCCTCAACAATTCTGACAATGGAACCTTGATAGTTATCTGAGACAACACAACCAACATGTCAATAGGGATAGAGGGAGGAAACTCAATCTATTCTACCTTAGTGTCTTTTTGTTTATCTGATATATTGGTTGTAGATGTGACTTTTACCCTTTCGGCTTTAGCCATTGTGCCAATTGGCTTTTCCACTTCATTCTAATGATTTTTGTCTCAAACAATAGAAATATTTTTAGCTTCAACTCCCTTTGGTTCCCACTTCTTACCTTTCACATTTTTGAACCTTACTAAATGATCATCCTTTGATCTATTCCCATTGGGCTCCATGGAGTTGGTGTTCTTTATAAATATCCCTACAGCCTTTCCAGTGGCATCCCTTGCTATCATATTTCTAGTTTGCACTTGGGCTACCATTTCTATAGTAATCCTATCAATTTCTTCCTTTGAAGGTCTTCTCAAATTTACTATTTCTGAGGAGGAATTCATGTTACATATCTTTTCATCAATGTCATCATTATAAAAAAAAACCTCCTGATGGAACAAATCCTTGTTGTGTCTTTTCAAACACACATCTACCTCTTAATCACTATCAAAATCATCTTCATAACCCAATATGAAGTTGTCATATTGCACCCAATGTCATCATGAGTTTCTTCCTGATCTAGCTCTTCGGTTCTATCATTTTGGTATGCTGACATGGATTGTGCAACTACACAATGCTCTATAGAATGAGGGGATTGACATGCTATACACCATGGTGTATCCTCTATGACATTTATAGAAGCCTTTTGTAAAGGATCAGGAATAGACCTATCATTTTCTCCTCTTGTAGCAAGGATAATAGGCTTGCCATCCTTCCATTGGGTATTATAGGGGTAATTTTGCAGTCTATTCTGCCTATTGAAATTATTGTTGAATTGAGGCTTTTCATTAGTAGGAACATTATTATTCCTATCAGCAGGTGCTTTCAATTCTTTCAATGCATTCAACACCTTATCCAACTTGTCTTCCTCTTGTTTCTTATTTCCAACATTTCTTTCATTATCCCTTTTATATTTTTTATCTCCACACAACCTTGGATCATCTCTCTTTCCACCCAATTTTCTTGAAATTTTCATATTCTTTTCAATGTTGATAGCAATCCTAAAAGAATCTCTAAGAGTTCTTGGTTCCTTGTCTCTCAACAAATATCCTATCTTTCTATCAAAGGCATTGAAGTATGTGGTCAAACAAACATTATCATCTAACCTCATAACTTGAAATAATTTATGCATACCTTTCTGAAATCTCATATTGAACTCAGCTACAGATTCATTCTAATTTTTTCTTATAGTGTTGAACTCATTTAACATGAAACTAGCATTAGGCCTATCACCATATTGTTCTTTGAAACATTTCTCAAAAGAATCCCAAGTGTCAATACATCGGTCAGGGAGTCTCTTAAACCAATCTCTAGCATCCTCCACCAAAGATTGAACAAATAATTTTATGACTACATCCTCATGCTCTACCTCATAATCATTTAGCATATCAACAAATAACCTAAGATGTTCCTCACAACTAATGGCATTGTTACCAGCAAACTTAGGTACCTTATCTCTTATATCAGTTGGAAAAGCATTTGGGTAGCCAAGTATTCCATCAAAACTAATTTTCCTATAGACTTCTAATTGCATTGGTCTTCTTTGAAAACTTGAATTAGTGTTCCCTTCAGGGTCAATGCTCACATTTACATTTCCATCTACTTGTACATTTGACTATTGTTTAGGGTCAATATTTATCTTGGTAGATGAAGATGGAACTGGATTACTAGTAGTAACATTACCAAGTGAAACAATATTAGAAGTTTTAGATGGCATACCTATTTCATCAGTAATGGATGGTACAAGAGTATTTGCAGATGAGGCCCTCAAGAACTAGATCTTTCTTCTTTTTTCTGCAATGGAAGCTTCAATTTCAACCCTCTCTAATTCTTTTGCTAGGTCATCATCTTCTTTTCTTCTTCTTTCCATCTCTGTATCCTTATTTGAAAAGGGTGGTGGGACCTTTGGTATTGCCACTAGTTTGCTTGTTTGGTGTCCCACCATCTTTTTCTTTCCCTTTTCTCCAACATCAACAATAGGTTTAGTAATCTCATGCCCATCTTTATCTTTAGGGAGAGAAGCATAACTTTGAACCTGTCTAATCATAGGGCCCTCTTTATCAAACTCATGGTCTTGTAGCAAGCATTCCTGCTCACTTCTCAAAGCATCAAGATCACCAAAAATGTCATGCTGCAAAGTTTTAGGAGTAGAATCCAGCATCTTGTTTCTCTCCTTCAGCTCATTAATCTTTCTAAGAAGATATTCTCTTTCTATCAGAGCACTCACTTTCTCAGCCTCCCTCTCCTTTTGCAACCTCTTGTGTATGGCATCATGTTCTACCAACTGTAACCTTAGTGCACTCAGGTCATCTGGGTCTATCATAATATCCTCAAAACTTGATGACACATCCATATCAGTAGGATTTTGATATGGGAAATGGACCCATCTTGGTCTCATGGGTTGCCTTCTCAACATATCCTCATTAGGATCTAAATTTGGTCCAAAACCCATTTCTCTGGCTTGTACACTCTGTTCGATAGGTAATGAATCTTTATCTTGAAATACTACCTCTGGGGTATCATAAAATTTGTCTTCAGAGTGGCCACTATCTGATTTAGAACTTTTGTATTGTGAATCTTCCTCATTAGAGGATGCATGTGGTGCTCTATTTCTAGCATTACTTTGATCTCTCATGGGAGCACTAGTAGATTCTCTATTTCTCCTGATCCAACTTTTCTTTTCATTTCCAGGTAACTGTTCCATAGTAACCTCCGGATGCTTCTTGACAAAAGACCAAGTATTCCTTCTTTTGTTCATGGTCTGTAGTCTATAACACTGGGTCTAACCCTTTGAGTCACCACCCACCAAAGATGGGAAATCTTTCAAAATCTTAAAGAAAACAACTGAATACAATAGGAGAAACACAAGAGTCCACTAATAACTCATATCTTTAGACTCTCCCTAGCAGAGTCACCATTTTGTTGGTGACTCAGATGGGCAAACCAATCTGGTATGTAAAATATTGAAATTTTATAATTTAACCAGAGATTCTAACAGATTTCAATTTGTTGTTATTGTTGTCCCCAGTAGAGTCACCATTTTTTTGGATGTTCCTTCTCTTTCTACTTGTAGGTTTACACTATGATTGACAAACTAATGTCACTAACTCTATCACCACTCCAAAGTCTACAAGGAAAAGGGCCAATTAACAAGGACCAACAAGGATCCTCCTACACTTTGAGTCTAGTTGCTCAGGCAGGTGTACCCTTGATTCACTTCTTGAAAGGACTCACTAAATATTATACATTTATACCCTTTACAAACTGGTTTTAAAGATTTTATCATTTATATTTATGATTGATGATGATGAACTACTTCTAGAGAATGGATCAGTGCCTTAACCTAGGGCATAGAGTCACTCAATAACATATGTCAACTGAAAACCCTAACTCAAACACTCTTGAATGCAGAATAAGTGCTTTGCCTATTACCCCTCACTCCCAAACCTAATCATCAAATTCCTATCCAACCATGAACTCACTGAAACTACCTTAAATACTTTAATCCTAAATTTGTTAGGAACTCAGAGATAATCCCACAATATACTTTGTATACCATATGCTAACTCACTTTGTGACATTAACATATATGAGCCCAAGATCAAAACAAGAAGACAAACATAAATCTGAGATTGGAATTCAAGTGTATTCCCATTAAAATCTACAGAATCTATACATTATCAAAATAAAAAAATGCTAGGAAACGAACCCAAAATCCAGGCTCTCCTTGTTTAGTCTTTTACATTGACTATCAACATAACACCATCAACAACCCAAAAAGTAAAAATAGTTGCAATATATACCACTAGTCATCTTGGAATCCCCTAAAATCAGGATGCAACAGGCTATAGATGACTATGGCAGACATTAGGGTTTTCACCCACCAAACCAACTAGATTCAATCAGAATTTATTATATTGGAGGAAAACTAGGCAACCTTGAGAGATCAGATCCAAGATTGATCTTCATTTATGATAGTTCTTAGAGTAGTGTACCAAAGATCTTGAATTCACCATGCTTATTAGTCTAATCATTCACCTACAACATCCCTCGAGCTACTGTAATATCCACTCTTATATGGTATAGACCCTCTGCAATCGATTATTACCTCTGGACCACACTGCAACAGTTGACAAAATCACAACTACCAGATCCAACCGCTTAAGCATTGAATACCAGTCTTTTTTGTCACTGAAAAACCCTTTAAAATTTTGAAATTTGGGTGGCAATGATTAATTAGCCAGTTTAAAATACAACCGTCGATCTCATGTTTTCCTGGAAGATTGAGCGGTCAATGATTAAAACTACACAACCCTTTTTACTTTTTCCCAAATGAGTTCTCAACCAATGAGAACATTCCAATTTAATCATGTGGAGAAAAGAAAACTTAACTTTGCCTTGTTCGGAGCGGATAGGTGTCACTTTGTCACTACACCACAAGCATAAAGTTTGAGCATTTTTACCCAATGGTGTAATGACAGCCACAAGATCTTTTTCAACATGTATCTTTTTATCCATACATAAAGAAGTGACCCCACCTTTTGCTTGAAATCTCTATCGAATCATGAAACGAAACATTAGACAAGTCAGAAACAAAGGAACTGCAACTTCATCCTCGATGTCAAGCACACTGGTAGCTTTGTCATGTCTTTAATACCCTCGGTGAATTAGAAATGACTACATTATCATGAGTCAGCTACAAAGGACCCACCTAGCAATTCCCATCTTTTAAACAAGATCAACGGTTGTCACTATACTGCTGACCTTATAAATCATGCACTTTATCTCGGCAATATAACAAAAACCATGAGATCATTTCAAACTTTAATCATCTAAGAAAGCTAACCCCACTTTGCTTTATAAGCCATTTCATCAAATCAAAAACTGCCATGTTGCATAGACCAGTGGGCAGACACTTAACCTCATTCCTCATTGTCAAACATTCTAACAGCTGACAAATCATCTCTTACTTCAACCAATCAAAAACAAACACATCAGTGTGACCTGGCAGCTGAGGATCTACCTGTTTGTCTTTATAAAAAGGGGCCACTATTACGCGACTCAGTGACTAAAGAGAAGATACATGCCTCTTGTAGAGTCACTGAATGTCTAGGACTTAACTGCTAAAAACAAGAGATCTCGCGATTGAGGCAAAATCCAAGTTGCTCAATAAAACACTAATTGCCTGAATACTCAGAGACTTGGTGACTAACTGGGAGAGATAAAGTGCACATGCTTTTATAAACACTTTAGTGGCCCGAAAAAGGTAACAATAGAATAGAACATGGCCAAGACAATTAGGTTTTTTCTCACCAATGTCTAGAAATATGAATTCAGACCTAGGGTTTAAGGGCTAGAGACATAGAAAAATGTGTAGAGAACAAAGAAAAATCATATAGCCATAAAACCTTTCACAGGTGCTAATAGATTAAATGCCTTAGGCATAGAATTTCTTTAGATGGAGAACATTGATTGGTTCTCAGAGTTGTTCTCCTTTAGTCATAGAGAGTTGATAGGCTCCAGAGCCAATAGTAGAAGTGATAACAAAGGGACCCAACCAGTTGGGTTCAAACTTCCCCTTGTGCTCTCTATGTGATTAATTTTTAGGATTCTCTCTCAAGACTAGATTGCCAACCTGAAATTCTCTGTGTCTAACTTTCTTGTTGTAGCCTCTAGACATTCTTTTCTGATATACTCTGAGATGATCATATGTTGCTTGTCTGTGCTCATCTATTAGTTCATGTTCTTGCAACCTAGACACTCTGTAGTCATCATCAGTTACTAGACCATGCATTCTGATTCTTAGTGATGGGATTTCAACCTCAATAGGTAATATCGCTTCAGACCCATAAACTAAAGTGAATGGTGTAGTCCCAGTGGGTGTTCTGATACTTGTTCGGTAGGCCCAAAGAGCTGGATTGATCATGAGATGCCAGTCTCTTCCTATTTTATTAACTATGCGATGCAAGATTTTCAATAGATTCTTGTTTGAAGCCTTTGCTTGTCCATTCCCTTGAGGATAGTAAATAGATGACCAATGTTGGGTAATCTTGAATTTAGCACATAGATCATCTAAGTCTTTGTTCTTGAATTGGCCACCATTATCTGTGAATATAGAATGAGGAATACCATACCGACATATGATGTAGTTCAAGATGAACATAGAAATTTTCTTGCCAGTTGCTTGTGTCAAAGGAACTGCTTCTACCCATTTTGTAAAATAATTTGTAGCTGTGATTATATGGGTATGTCCATTAGAAGAGTGTGGATAGATAGCATCTATAAGATCAAAATCCCACTATTGAAAAGGCCCTTGTGTAGTAAAGGGAATTAGATCTCTCCTTGGTGCATGAATCAAATTACCATGTACTTGACACTTTTGATAATTCTTTGCATATGTGATAGCCTCTTTTTCCATTTCAGGCCAATAGTACCCAGCCCTAATAAGTTTTTGAGATAATGTTAAATTGTTCAAGTGTGATCCACAAATACCTTCATGGACTTCCTCTAATGCACGTTGAGACTCTTCTCATTCTAAACACCTAATTAGTATACCATCTAGACCTCATTTGTATAGATCATTACCAATGATGACATACTGGGATGCAGTATGGATAAGGTTTCATTTCTCATACTAGTTAAAGGAATCGAGAATGATTTGGTCTTGGAGATAGGAAAAGAGATTTTTATATCTAGATGAATCATGACCTATAATAGTGCAGATCATGTGGGTGTCGAGGGAATCATATGTAGAATAAGATAGTGCTTCCACCAGGAACTCATAGCATAGCTCATGTTCGGGCTACTGTAGTAAAGTAGACAATGTTGCCATAGCATTAGTAGCCTTGTTCTCCAATCTAGGAATCTGTTCAAATGAGATAGATATGAAATATTTCTTTAGATCATCTACCATTCTCTTGTATGGGATCAACTTTCCATCTTTTTCTTGATACACATCATTAACTTGGTGTATTACAAGTTGGGAGTCTCCATGAATGTGTAGTTCGGTTACCCTCCACTCAATTACTATTTTCATTCCATTAAGGAGAGCTTCATATTCACCAATATTGTTTGTGCAAGGAAACTTTATTCTAAATTCTTTGGGTATCGAGTATCCTTGAGGCATGATAAACAATATGCCTACTCTAGATCCATTCTGTGTATAGGATCCATCAAAGAAAAGATGCTAAGCTCTAGAAGATATGTTCATGATGGATGAATCAGGAAATTCCATTTGTAATGGTGTATCATCAATCATTGGTGTGTCAGCTAACTGATTTGCAATTATTTGTCCTTTTATGGCTTATCTTTCAAAATATTCAATGTCAAATTCACTCAATAGCATTACCTATTTAGCTAATCTACCTGTGAGGGAAGCTTTTCTTAGTAGGTACTTTAATGGATCAATTTTAGCTATTAGCTATGTTGTATGAGCTAACATGTAATGTCTTAGTTTCTATGATGCAAAGATCATAGCTAGACAAGCTTTCTCTATCATTGAATAGTTCTTCTCATATGCTACCAATGTTCTACTGATATAGTATATAGCTCTTTCCTTTTTGTTCTCATCATGCCATGCTAGCAATGCTCCCAGTGATGTATCTATAGTGGAGACATATAAGATCAATGGCTTCATTTGAATAGGAGGCATTAAAATAGGAGGATTCACCAAATATTTATTGATATGGTTAAAATTATTTCACAATCTTCATTCCATGCAAATGTCACACCTTTATGTAATGTTCTTGTGAAAGGTTGTGAGATGTTTGCTAATTGAGATATGAAGCATCTGATAGATTGTACCCTCCCTTTCAATGTTCTCATTTGACTAATGTTCTTAGGAGGTTACATTTCTATAATAGCTTTAACTTTTAGTCGATCTACTTCAATTCCTTTCTTTGAAACAATGTAGCCTAGGAGCTTGCCAGAAGTGACACCAAAAGCACACTTCTTAGGGTTTAGTCTGAGATTGAACTTTTCCATTCAATCTAGTATTTTACACAAATCATTTAAATGTTTAGATCTTATCATAGATTTTTCCAAAGTATCATCAACATAATCCTCCATAGTTTGATGCATCATGTCATGAAAAATAGACATCATAGCTCTCTGATATGTAGAAACTCCATTCTTCAAATCAAATGGCATGACATTCCAACAGAAGGTACCCCATGCACATGTGAAAGCAATCTTCTCTTGATCCTCTAGAGCAATTTTTATTTGATTGTAGCCTGAGAAACCATCCATTAAAGAATACATCTCATATCTCGCAGTCATATCCACTATCATATCAATATTTGGTAATGGAAAATCATCCTTAGGGAATACCTTGTTTAGATCTCTAAAATATATGCATACTCTTATAGATTTATCTGATTTTGATACTAGAACTATATTAGAGATCCATTCAGCATAGTTAATAACTCAGATGAATCTGGCTTTTAGTAGTTTCTCTAATTCAGCTTTTACCAAGAGTGCAACACGAGGATGCATCTTTCTCAATTTTTTCTTAATAGGTTTGACCCTTGGAGCGATAGATAGATGGTGCATTATAAGATCAAGATCCAACCCTGGCATATCTAAATATTTCTATGCAAAGTTGATCTTTTTCTCTATTAGAAATGTAGTAAAATTTTGTTTTCCTTCTTCTAATAATGATTGTGCTACATGGATCAACTCTGGCTCTTTTGTTGTTCCCAAGTTGATTGACTGAGTAGGCTCTATTAGTACTAGAGATCTATCATGTAAATGACTTAGCAAGACATCAAATATCTCATCCTTAGGCACCTTAGAGAGGTTTTCACCTTTGGATACGTCTTTTTTCTTTACTATTTTTGGTTCTGAGATTGCCACAAAGTGGTTTTCACCCTCAGAACTCCTTTTGTTTTTCTTTTTATTCTTATTCTTTTGACTAAGATACTTGATGTCTAAATCCATCATGCTAATGCTTAGTTCACTAATGGAAGTCCTCATAGGCTCAACTACATTTATATAGCAAGAAATGGCATAGTCATTAGGAAAAGTATAGATATCTTGGTTCGGATTCGTGGAAGTTTGGTCAAGAAGGTCAGGGTGTTGGATAGTCAAAGTATGGGAAGATTGGGAAATAGTGTTTATAGATATGGTGTTACCATCATCGGTCCTAACCTAACTCTCAAGTTCAAAGGTGATATTACAACTTAAAATGTTCAATTCGTGAATAGGCTCAACATCATTATAGGAGTCCACTTCAGCTATAGGTGGATCAGACTCGTTATGTTCATTATTTCACTCTAGACTTACATTGGGTTTAGATACATATTATTGAATAACATCAACATGTTTCTCTATAATTAGCTCATCCCATTCATAGTCATTGGATTCATCTTTTGATGCCTCATCTAGACCTCTAGGAAATATGAGTATATGTGTGAAATCAAGATGGATTCCCCAAGAAGGGTTTCCTTCTGATTTAGATTTGAATTCATACTCATGAGAGTCTATTTAAGAATCGCTATGTTGTTCCAATTGTTCAACTATTTGGACTATTTCAGTTGAATTCTTTGATATAGCTATGGTAATAAGTTCTTGTGTTTCTACTACATTGATTCTTTTGATTGGATCATCTTTAGATTCAAGAAGATCTTTTATTTCTATAGGTAGATGCTCATAAGAAATGAGATCAGTGGTGGTGTTAGAATATCACTGTCAAATTGTTCTATTTCTTCTTTCGATTGAATCTCTGTTGATGGTTCAATCTACTCTAAGACATAAGGAGAGTTGCTACTAAGATAAAAATACTTCTTCTTATATCCTAGACCTTTTGTGTGGCCATGATGATCAAGAGGTGAAAAAAGACCCTTACCTTGTAGTCCTAGAGGTCCTTTTCCTGTATATCCCATTTTAGCAATCAGTTTGTCCCCTGGTCCATATGACTTTTGAGGAATTTTTCTTGAAGAAGCATCACATTTATGGACAGATTGGGTTTGAGACTCATCTTTATATAACCATGCAAGCATGGCTTCATCTTCTTCAAACTCTTGTTTAGATACTTGCTCTATAACAAAGCTTCCATTGAATTTGACCTGAGATTCTTTAGCATTAGGTTTTACCTTGTCTGAAGGTTGTCCATAAGATTTTGAGGAGAATGGGAGAGATGTGAGAGATAAAACTAGTTCCATTATGTATTCTCCCATACCATTGCCCTTAATTTTGACTTCTTTAGCAATTTCTTCTATCTTGGATGTTGAGGCAACATCTATTTTCTTAGTGGAAGATTCTCTATTATTAGGAACAAGTTTGTCTGCACTTTCCTTCAATGTATTACAAGTTGTAGACAAGTAAGCTGGAATAGTCACCTCTACTCCTTCACAAGGAAATTTCACACATTGATGGTATGTGGAAGGAATGGCTCTCATCTCATGTATCCACGGTCTCCCTAGGAGAATGTTGTAAGCTAAAGGTACATCAAGAACTTGACATGTGATATCTCTGATAACTGGACCTATTCTAATAGGTAAGACAATTGTTCCCTTTGAAGATCTTTCTTGCTCATCATATGCTTTGATAGTTATCTTCTTTCTAGGATCAATGGTATCTTTAGATAATCCCAATTGTGTGATCAAGTTGTAAGAACAAATGTTGAGACTAGTGCCTCCATCTATCAACATGCATTTGACATGATGGTTTTGAATCAAGACTTCTATATGTAATGGCTGGTTATGTAGATGACTCAAGGAGTTATCATCTTCCTCTGAAAAGGAGATATATTGTGGAGATGTCAGATGACCAACTATAGTCTGGAATCTATTTAAATCAAGGTTGTCAAGAACATTGGATCCAAGCATATCTTTGTCTAGAATGGCTCTATGAGCTGGAGATATCTGAAGCAACTCAAACATGGAGATTTTTGCATTTGTGTGTTGGATTTGTTGGACAAAGCTGTATGATGTAGGCCTTGTGTCTTTAGGATTTGAAGATTTAGCTGTAGCCTTCTATTTAGAAGAAGAAGAGAGATTGAAAGGCACCTTAGGGACATTGGATGAATCTGGTATTTGTCCTTGTAGGTGTGCCTGAGCTTGTGATCAAGTAACTGCATTTGCTGATTGATTTTCTCTATCTCTTCTTACAATTGTGATGACATTGCAATGCTCAGATAGGCATGGTTCAACCATATTGATAACAACATTATTTCCAAAGTAAGCATAATTGACTTCAGCACCCATATTAGGGTAACAAGAAGAATCTTCTTTACCATGTTTAGGAAATGGTTCTGTGAATGTTGTATGATCGTTATTGCTCTTATAATTGTCAATCATGATGTCTCCATTATCAATTTTGTCTTGTATGATGTGCTTCAAGTGAACACAGTTATTAGTCTTATGACCTTTATTATGATGGAATTCATAGAAATCATTCTCTCTCCACCATTTTGGTTTAGGTTTAGGATCAAAGACTTTCATCTCAGGCAAGTAGATGATTTTTTTAGCCAATAGAGTTTTCATGGCGGATTCCAAGGACTCTCCAAGAGGAGTGAATTTGTGATTAGGATATGTAGCCCAAGGTCTATAATCAGATGACTTTTTGCTAGATTTAGATGTTTTAGCTTCAACAGCTTTGATGGCTTGGGTGCCATTAGCGAGATTAAAAGTAGGTGCCTTAGAAGGGGGACATATATTATCAACAATGCCATCTATGACAACACCTTTATTCTTGTTCCAGTTTTTGTTTTTATCCTTAGAACTAGATCCAGATTCATACTTGTCCTTTTGAAGTGTGATGTCTCCTTTTTTCACAAGTACTTTCTCAATTTTGATCGCATTATCTACCATCTTATCAAAAGATGTATGATTTTGCATTTGTAAAGGGTAGTTGATTTCTGGAACAAGATTATTGATGAAGATTTCCAATTTCTCAGTTTTGAGAATGGGTCTAGCATATAGAGAAAATTTCTTCCTCCATCATTTGAGAAATGTTAGGAACGGTTCTCCTGGATATTGTTTCAGATTGTAGATGTTGATCATGGTGACCAGATGTTGGATATTTTAGGAGTATTGTTGATAGAATAGTTTGATTAACTCCTCAAAATTTTTGATTGTAGGAGGCATTCTAGAGAACCAATGAATGGTTGCCCCTCCCAGAGATCGAGGGAAGAGATGCATTAGATAGGTTGGTTCATGCATGAACTCCATTGATTGAGTACAAAATTCTCTAACATGATCTTGAGGGTCAAAGTTCCCATCATACTTATCATATTTAGGCATTTCCACTCTTTTAGGGAATGGTGGCATGGACAAGTCTTTATCAAATGGAAAAGGGCATAGGGACTCCATGGAGAACTCCTTAGGTTCCTTTTCTTTCTCAAGTTTGTTAAGTTTGACTTGCATGGCATGCATCTATTTCATCATAGTTGTGATAGGGGTTTCTTCCGCTTGTGTAATGATATCTTCAACATTAAAGTTGTGAGGAAGTTTAACTCCTTGATGAGCTAACTCTAGAAAGTATGTTTCTCTATCTTCTTTCAAGAAATGCCTCATCATTCTCTTAAAATCATCATCATTTTGATATCGAGCAATTTCAGAAGGTGTAGGTTCTTGATCCACACCATGTTGAGAATGAGGTCCTTGAGACCCATGTTGTGTTCCTCTTTGAGACATGTTAGGATTTTTAGGACTCCCTGGGATAGATCAAGGAGGAGTTTTTTGATTGCCTTCATGAGTTGATGGAGGGGGCATATAACCAGTTTTCAATAAAAAATTGCCAAGACCATCACCTTCGTAAAGACTAGAATTGTAGAGTTGCTCAAGAGTTGGAACCTTGTGAGTAGCCAAAGGGATAGTATTGAGTGCTTCTCTAGATTTCTTGTGTGAGGAAGCTCTAGTTTCCACCATTAACCTTGGGTGAAGCAAAAGAATAAGATGAAGACAACTGAAAAATGAATTGATTCAAGAAGATCGAATGATGCAACCTTGTCAAGATTGAAGTGATTAAAGATTAGATCAGATGTAAATGAAGGATATTGTGCCCTAGTAGTATGGGTAGATGCCCAAAAGATAGTAGGCACAAGCTTGCAACACTTAGCTATTTAGTAAAAAGATTGAATTTTAAAGATAATTTTGACAAGGTTTTGACACAAGATGAAAAAGACTCAAATCAATAAATTAGAAGGCTAAATCAGACTCAAGTGACCACTTTAGGAAAATGAATGGATTCATTATAGGTTCTACTCTATTTTTGACATAATGATTTGTTTGACAGATTCTAGAAATAGGCTACAAAAACTGAATTCCTGACAAATTTGACGAGTTTCTGGAAATTTTTTAAAATTTGGATACGACTTTCTAAGACTATGGGATGAATTTTGACTCCAGAAAGGAATTTTGCTTCAGATTTTGCAAATTTTTAGGTTTTTAGTTTCAGATTGTTTGCAAATTTTTCTATCCAAGTTTGGAGATCTGTGTGATAGTTCGTCTCAAGTAACCAAGTAGATATCAAGCATGCAAAACAACAAGCAAGTGATTTCAAGCACATATGAAAACAATGAACAAGGGAAAAAGCAACCCTACACATGAACAATCAAGTGACTAAATGTGCTAATCCCTAGGAGTGCTAATTATGTATGTTCCAAAAAAAAATTTAATAACACACATAGTCGTAGAAAATGAAAAATTTGGCTTCACTAGGGTTTGTAATAATGGTCCGACTCTACAACTTTTGTGATCTCAAGAGGGTGAACTCCAATCTAGGTGCACCAGGGTTTTAACACAGTCTAAGAATTTAATACATCAGGAGCTGCTAGGGAGATCTGATAGCCCAACAAGAGATCACACCTGTGAAGATTTCCTCCACAAGGACATTTATATAGTGATTTTTGCTACCATGGTGAAAATGGCTATTACCACTTGAGGTTCCATCCATGTGGTTGACCCAATTAAGAGAATGTCCACTATGGTTAACCCTCTCTAAAGGTGACTCACAAAAGATACCACAGGGGGACTAGATCAAATCCAAGGATCTAGGTTTCTAGTACTATCCAAAAAGGAAGTAGAGCATAATCTCCTAACCTCTTCACTTCACCAAAACAAAGCAGATATATTAATCTGACATGCTAAGACTAAAATTTATCTCACCAAGATCTGTGATGTCAACAACTTTGGTTTATCGATCTCTCCGAAAAGAGAACACATCAATCAAAAGCTGAGGATGCAAATCAAGCGAACATGAGACAATCTCAATATCCTTCCCTACCTACAAGGGGATCCTTCATCAAGAAGATCTTCGCATGCGTGAACAAGTGAAAGAAGCCCAATCTCTCAAGATCATCCAAAAATAGTGTTCATAGGGCCTATTTACTATGTGTAACAGATATGAAAAAAGTAAATCTATGTTCATTTTATAGCCCAAAATGAAGTCTGTGATATGAAAGCAAGAAAAGTCACACAAGCTTGACACGTGAGAGTTCGTTTCATTCCCAAATTGAAGTGTTATCAGATTGAGAAGAATACCTAAATTCCTTGCAATACACTTAGTAGAATTTTACCTATTTTAGAAATTTTTATTGCGCTTTCCAATCAGCAAATAAACAAGTATCAACCAAAAATATAAAATCTCAATTGTTAGGGTTAACCATTAGTCCAAATCCAAAAATCAAATTTGGAAAACTGTCTAAAAATTTAAAATGACAATTGAATTTTTTATGCCAAAATTCACACGTCAATGGGTCTCTTTGCTTTCTGGAATAGCTTTACTCTCTATTTTTTGTACTCTCCTATGTTTTCTTATCTATGGGAAAAAAAAATAGAGAGTTAGAACATAGAATTTAATAATCTGATAGCAAAATTAAACAGAAAATTCTAAGTGGCATTTAACAGCTAATACGCATCAGTTAAAAGATTGTAGGTGTGAAAAAATAACTGCTAGGTGACATTTAACAGTTACTAAGCATCATTTCCCAAATAGTAGGTGATACAAAAAATCTCTTAGGCATCATCAGAATTCTTGTATGTGTCGTCAGATTGTCTGTACGTGTTGTCAGATTTTTCGTAGGCATTGTCGAAATGCTCATAGGTGTCGTTAGATTTTTCATAGGTGTTGTCAGAATGCTCATAAGCGTCATCTAATTTTTCATAGGTGGCATCAGAATGCTTGTAAGCAGCATCAAAATGCTTGTAGGTAGCGTCAAAATGCTTGTAGGTGGCGTCAGAATGCTTGTAGGCAGTGTCAAATTTTTCGTAGGCATCGTCAAAATGCTCGTATGTGGTGTTTCTCCTGTTTGGGAAAAATTGATTAAAAAGTGACGTCGAAAATATACAAAATTTGATAAAAATGAAGAGAACGAGTCTCCAAGTCCCACGGTGGGTGCCAGCAATGTGTGTGTGAATTTTGTACCTAGCTGTGGACAAAACACTTCAGTAAAACATTAGAGGTTAGCAAAAATCAAAATCATGCAATTAAATGGAAATTGAACTAACCAGGTGATTTACTACCCTCTAGTAGGTGCGAGTATGATCTTCTCAGATTAGATCGAGACCAGTGACAATGCAACACCCAAACGAAGGATTTGAATGTAGAATATGAATGTAGAATGAGTGCAAAGTAATCTATATTTTTGTATTTTCTGTGCAATAAGATGAAAAGCTGATAATAAATTGATCTAAATGGATTGAGATGATATGAAAATTAATCTAACAATGATATGAAATATGAAACTAGAATGAACTGAAAACAAGATTGATCTCACAAAATGTCGATTCACAAGAAGCTTGATGATTCCTCTTATGTGAATTCGCCAACGTGAGTATGCAAATTCTGTGGATCTTTTTTAGAAGAGCTGAGCCTTGTTTTTATAGAAATCTAGGGCTTGAGGATGCATTGAGAAAAGCCATAAATCACTCTTGATGAACTCAGGTTGATTTTTGAGTTAACAAGAAATCAAAGATAATTAATTCACAAAAATATGCAAATCATGCAAAAACAAATTTTTAACTCAAAATAGAGTTTTAGTTCACTTTTTCAACTCATCATCAAATGTTGAGTTTAGAAAGTTGGCAACTTGAAATTGATAAATGATTTAAAGTTAACTATTTTTTTTATTGTGCATGATAATTATGAATTAATTAAATAAATAAAGTGATTTATTCTCAACTTAACTGATTTTAGAATTAAAAATAACAATTGATTTATTGGTTAATCAATTATTAAAATCAAACTTTATTCAAAATTAATATCATTAAATATGACAACTTTCTTTAATTAATTAAATAAGAATTTAATCAATTAATGATAGGAATTTTGATTTATTGTCTGTTTTAAATAATAATAATTAGGAATAAATATAATTAAATCTAATTAAATAATTAAGGGGTAGAATTTAATTAATTAATTAAATATTCAACATATTCAATTAATTAACTTTAGGACAAATATGATTTATCGCCAAATAATTATTAAATTAAGAATATTTATGATAAATTAGGAATATTTCTAGGAATATTCTCCGATGCAAAATTTAGGATAATCAATTAAATTTGATAATGTGCAGATGTGCCTTAGGTTAGGACTTTAATGTCAATTTCATTCAAATTGTTGATATAGGAGGTTAATGAATCTATAGCCCATTTTTGGGGTATTACACCTTTCACTGATGAAATCAACTGCAAATCTTTAACACAAACTACTTTGATCTCCTGTGCTCTCCAAAGTCTTGAACTTGAATGCAAAT
Source organism: Chamaecyparis obtusa (assembly GCA_027943335.1). Taxonomy (NCBI): domain Eukaryota; kingdom Viridiplantae; phylum Streptophyta; class Pinopsida; order Cupressales; family Cupressaceae; genus Chamaecyparis; species Chamaecyparis obtusa. The sequence goes on along the minus strand of BSBK01004946.1, from coordinate 35,398 downwards.
GTGTGAATAATGGATCTTCGATGACTTTATATCAACTTTCTACCAATAATGCTTGCCGCGTAAACACAAAATCCTACAAGGAATTCCAATCTTCACTTTTTCTATGAATCAGGTAGTGCACTCTTGCATACTGCAACAACTAGTCTCCAAATAGTTATAACCAAAGGTGCATACTCTGTGGGTGAGTATACCAGCTGCGTAGGGGTCTAGAGCTAATCTAGCTCTCCCTATGACCATGAGGGTCATTCATCTAGAAGTATAGGGTGCATCCATTATGGATGCATCCAATACATACTCATCAATATTTTTCTTCTTTACTTCTGTCCAAATCAAGCTTGCATCTTTTGTAGCTTGCACAAACTTAACTTCTCCTGCTTCATCCAATATTTATCCTTGAGGCTTTTTAGGGCTTTCTTGTCTTTGCTATTTTGATCTAGAAAACTTTGAGATGTGTCTAGCCTTGTTACATGAGTGACAAATAATTGGAGGCCTTATATTCCTCAGTGCATTGATGTGAGTTACCGGTTTGCATTGTCTAGCTATATGACCATTATAATTACATATCTGACATGTAATGTTTTGAGGACTTCTAACTGTGGACAAGGCTTTTGAGGATACATGTATCTATTCTGAAAGGCTCAAATCAATCAAACGTTAAGATTTTAATCGAGCATGACATCAATCCAAAACAAAGAAAATCTAAGCTAAGCCACCTCAGATTGAGCTTAAACAGGTGCACCCAAGCACTGTTTGATTTGCTCTTGCTTAAGGAGATGTGGGTGTGCTCTCTAAGCACTTGGAGCATACTCTAATGCTTTCTAAGATGATTTGAGACTCATGAAAACCCCAAAAATGACACAGTAATGGGTAGAACACCCAAAATTGTCCCTAAGGCTTCAAGAACTCAAATATGATGCTTTAATGGAGATTTGAGCTACATGATGCTTATGCTAAGATTGTTATTAACCAAATAGAGATGTGATTTTGATGATATGCTATGCAAAAAAATGAAATAAACTATGTTAATCCATTATTACTAAGTTATGATGTGTTTTAAGAAAGCTTGAAAATGATGAAAAACTAACAATTAGTATTGATTATGCTAAGTCTAGAGCTAAATGAGCATGATAACAATGCTTAAAATGAAAGGTGAATGGATGTTTTTCTCTTGTAAATGAGGAGTATTTATAGACTTTGGGAAGGAGGAATGAGCGGCCAGGATCAAAATCCTTAAGAGAGGCCAAGATTCATTCAAAGGGGAGCACATCGATTGTGCTAGTTCAGGGCCACCTCCTTGTGACAAGTGTCACAAGGGCATTGGGTTGAAAGATGGGAGGGATGTGCACAATTTGGGAAATGTGCCTAAGGTCAAAGGGTGTAAGAAAGGGGTGAGGGGCTTCTTAAATGCATCATAAATGCATGTAAGAGGAATAAGGAGGCTTTAAATGCATTTAATGCATGTAAGAGAAGTTTGTAGAAGTTTGTTGACTTTGGGTTAAGCTTAGGAGTTGGCTAACCTTGATTAGGGAATGTGACAAGGTTAGGGGGGGATTAGGATTAGGATTAGGATTAGGATTAGGGGGACAAGGATAAAGACTTTCTAGAAGAGTCTAGAACTTCCTTAGGATAAATATGAATTTTAGGAAATAGATAAAGATTTATTTATTTCCATGGTTTAGTTTTGAGAATATTTATTAAAATTAATTTAATAAATATGAGGATTAAATATTTAATCTTAATTAGATATTTTGAGTTGGGATTAGGGTTAGGAAAAGATGGGATTAGCCTTTAATCGAAATTGAAGAAGGATTAGAAGATTCTAGAAGAGGTTAGTGGTCTTAAGGAAATTGGCCAAGTTTTGGGCAAAAAATAAATAAATTATTTATTTTGGGATTTTTGGTCAATTTATTAATTAAATAATTAATAAATAAAGAGATAATGTTTAAATAAGATTTAAACATTTTTGGGAGGGATTCCTTAATTAAATATTTTTAATTAAGATAAAGGGATTTAATGACATAAAAATTAATTAATTAATTAATGATGATGTCATCAGTGGTTTTTCAGAAAATAAAAATACTTTATTTTCTAAAGAATTTTTAGGTGTCTACATTTTTCCCCTCTTTGATGCGATGCCGCAAGTGGCATGACGTCAAAAACAAGAAAATAAGATGCCCAAGGCTAGAATTTAGAGGAAATAAGGGGTTGTGCCCCCTCGAGAAAATAATGCAAGGAGTAAACGTTGTAGAATTTTCTCGAAAGGAAGCAAAGATGGAAGGACTAAAGGAAGAAGGGAGGATAAATAACCAGACTTCCAAGCGCAAAGATGCATGAGTGTGAGATGAGATGGAATACAAAATGCAGGATGCAACTACATGAGAGATGCAAGATGAATCCATATGATGCAAGATGCAGGGGATTTGGGGAAGCTCCAAGTGCAAATGTGGAGAGCACAACCTAGTTTAATATAGCAATGCTAGAGACCTGCCAAGGATACTAGGATCACGAGGCCTTGTCACCAGCATTGCATAGGACTGATGCTAAAAAGACACGTAGGGTTGCCCCAACATCACACATGAAACCAGAAGGAGGCATGGTGGAAATGATGCTAAAGAAACCACAAACACATGATTGACTCATAGGTAGAAGAAAAAGATCAAAAGACCTTGCCCCAGATTATCCTCATTCACAGCGCACCATGATATAAAAGATCATGGCGACTTTGAGTAGAGAACAATGAGAAGCTGTAAAAGATTAACAAGACCCAAAAGACAAAATCCAAGGTCAAAATGATAACTCCAAAAGACAACCTTTTCCAAGGAGAGAGATTTGATTTGATTGATGGCGGGAAGATTGGTCTGACCGTGTGGAAGGATACATCGACATGGACCTAGTGTGCTTGGTGGAAGATGGGGTTTGACAGGAAGGATACAACTAAGGGGACCCATGATTAGGCTTAGGTCAGACAAAATTGAAGCATACATCTATGCAGACCTAATGCTAATGAGGAGAATGTTGTGTTGCTGATTGGCAAATGATGTAGTTCAAAGATGGTCATGATGATCAAGGATAGTCGACAATTGATGTTGTTGAAGTGCGAGGCTAGGTGGGACAAGATATCTGATCAAATATTGTTGATGTGGGACTGACAAGGGATATGTACAACAAGACGTGAGGATGTTTACAATGGATATGTACAGAAGCTTAGGATTAGGATGCACAAAGAACTTGGGGGTGAAGCTGAAACTCCAAAGATATGCAAGACGATGCCCCAATTGGGCTGGAAAGCCAAGATGGACTGACGGAAGATGTGTCCTAAAATGACATAGATTTGGGAAGGACATATCCCAATGATGATGATTGGATTGAGATCAAGGATTGCTACAAGACTAAGGATGTGATTTGATCAGTTGGCTTGATCTTGGATGTTGGATTCTGGATAGCTAGAGGATGTGGGGAGGATTGGAAGATTGCTAGAAGACTGCTAGGAATGTTTGGATAGGAATGAATGGCATTGGATTGCAACAAGGTTAGCCTATAGCTAGATACAAATGACAAGGGAAGATAGCAGTTGATGGAAAGATGGAGGAAAATGCTAGGGATGAGGATCATGGAACTGCTAGGAGATTCAGATGGAGGAAGATTTGGATTTGGATGGAGGAATTGCAGAGAGATTTTGGATGCATGAAGATTTGGATGAAGAGCTTGGGGAGATTGGATGGTATATTTGCTTGAGGATTGGAAGATGGAATGCTGGAGGAACCGTTGAGGGATCTAGATAGAGGAATGCTTGGGGAGATTAGATGGTGGATTTTCTTAAGGATTTGGGATGGAAGATCAAGATCAACTGGTGATGGATGAAAGATAGTCCCCAAAGAATATGTTACCAAGGAATAAGATGCCTCCTGCTTAGGATAATTCATTTATTCAAAGGTAGTAGGATGGGGTACGATTGGACAGAAGATATGTCGACAAGAGGATGAGGAAAGTATATGGAAGCTAGGATGAATGGATTGGATAGAGGATATACAGCTGAAAGGTGTGATGGATGCCAAGAAGGTGCCCAAAAGCATGTATACCTGGTAGTCTTTGTTTTGTCATCGAGATCAAAAGGAGGATGAAGGAGATGAGAGGAAAATGGGATAGAGGAGATGTTGGATAAGAGGTGATAGAAGGGAATGGCCCCCAACTGCAGAAAAGAATTGGGGGGAGGCCTACACATGATGCTTGTTTGCCAGGTTTTCATCATGGTACTTGTCCAAAGCACTTGAATTGCCAAGTTTTCACCATAGGATGAATGTTTTTCTCTTTTCTTTTTCTTTTTTTTTTGATATTTTTCTCTTGATTTTTCCAATTTTTATGGATTTTCTAATTTTCTGTTGACTAGATGCTGACCTTCTAATATTATAGTGTGTTGCTGACTTTTTGATTTGGTGTTGTCATGTTGCTGACTTTCTAATTTGTTGCTACCTTTTTGATTTGGTGCTATTATGTTGCTGACATTTTTTGATTTATCACTGACGTTCTTCACTAATCTTTCTGATGTGCTCAAATGTTGGTACAGGTTTACTAGGATGGAAAAATTATGCAAAGGCATGGATGAGATGGGGTAGGTGGGAAACATGGTGGTAGAAAGTTTTTGGATGAAAAGATGGAAAGTGATCATGATAGGGGGATGTTGTCAAGATCAACATTGGCACATGTTGTGGGGGAGATGGATGAAGTGGATGGGTTTTGGAAGATAAAAGCAGATAGGGTAGAGGATTTGTGCTAGGAGATCTTGGATCTTTGGGATCCAAAATAGATTGAGGAGATGGAGAAGAAGACTAAGTAGCTGGGAGATTAGCAACTTTGGATGCCATTGTAGATGTTTCTTTTAGATGCATTACATCTTTTTGCTTTGGGATCCACATCATTTTTGCTTTAGCTTTGGTGGGCCTTTGTGGCCATTGGTATGCATTAGATTTTTCTTTTTCTTTGCTAGGCCTTTGTGGCCATTGGGATGCATTGGATTTCTTGATTGGATTTTGCTTTATTTGAGCATGTCGTTTAGACTAGACATGGCAATCTTTGGACTTTTGTGGATATTTCCCTTTATTCATATTGGATATGGCATCCAAATTGCGGGGAGCATCAGAGTGAATATGAGGAGATGTGCAAGATGGAGGAAATAGAGATGGAGAGATGGAAGGAGATTGGTAGATAGGATATGTGGGAATGTGCCTGTGTTGATCTTGACTAGGGATGCTTGGATTTTAGATGAAGGTCTGAGTAGGATAAGATGGGGGATGATATTTTGGGATGTAAGGGCCCAGAATGGATTTGGTATGTGGAGGATATGTGCTGGTAGATTTGGGGACATAGGGACCCAAAATGGATTTGGAGGATGAAGGAGGAATGTGATAGGTTGTCTTGGGCTGTAATGATGGAGGAGGAGGAATAGCATTGTATGCTTTGGAAGATGTGATGGTGGGTTTGGAAGGATGCTTGAATTTAGCTTTAGTTGTACCAACATTTCTAAAGGAAGTGCCTTCTTCTGATGTGTGACCAATGCCACATAACTTTGGATGTTTCTTGTCTTGGATAGGCTCTAGATTTCCTTGTTCATGAGAGCCTAGGCCTTTGCCTTGATAATTCCATTTCTTGAGCATTTTATCCAAACAAGGATATTTCTGACTTGGGGAATAAGATAAGCATCTAGTTTCTAGTTCCCTAATGGAAGATATGAAACTTATTTCTTCTGCTTCAAGCAAACTACCTTTGACAAATGTAAGTGGTCCAAGTGGATAGAGTGATGGTAGTGGGATAGTTTGGATTGGAAGATCCTCAAGAGGAGAGGATATGATGGTGGGATTTTGACTGGGATTGGGGGATAGTAATAGATCTTGAGAAGGTTGAATAGGGATTGTCAGATCTTGGATTGGAAGAATTAGGATTGTAGGATTTTGGATTGGGGGTGATGGAAGGAATAGAATATGTGATGGGGGAAGTGAAGGGATTGGATCTTGATTTTCTTCTGTGAGTATTTCAACATGCTTTTGGAAAAGATCTTTACATGATAGGATTTGTGTGGATAGAGTGTTGGGGGATGTATGGATGGACTCTTCAAAGGGGTTGGATGGAAGGATGGAGATTTTGTAGCTATGATGTCTGGAAGAAGGAAGAACTCTTCAGATGGTATGGATGAAAGGATGGAAGGTTCTGTAGTTGTGATGGTAGGAAGAGGGGTGAACTCATGAGGCTCATTAAATATGCTTTAGATAATACTAGGAGGAGGTGATGTTGGTGGGGATTGGATGGAAACTTCAGATGGAAGGGACCCAATGATGCTAGGAGATGGAAGAGGATCAATGTACAGAAGATAGATGATAGATGGGAGTGATGGATGGGCCTCATCAATGATGGCTTCACATGAAGTTTTGAGATGGCTTGGCTCTTCAACTTTAGGAGTGGGATTTGTTATTGGCTTCCTTGTGAAACTCCTTGGACACTTTTGTGGTGAAAAAGGATTAGAAGATGGAGGAGATGGATAGCTAGGATAGTCCTCACACAATGATGGGGTGGAAGATGGTGAATGTATTTGAGGGGATGATGGTGGTGATGAGGAGTTGGAGGATGGTGGGTTTAGATAGTTCACATAGGTAGGTTTAGAGGAAGCTTTTGAACTTGATGGAATTTTAGGTGAGGTAGGGATGATGTTTATAGGATATGAAGTGGATTGAGGGATGCATTCTTTTTGAGGAAGGGGATTTGCAGCAATGTATGCGAGAATGGAAGATGCTAGTTTTGAATAGGATATAGTGGATGGTGAATCTAGATAGGATGGGAGATTAGGGTAATGGATTGGAAGACTAGGATTTTGATTTTGAATCGGGATTAGAGGATAAGTGGATGGAAGATTTGGATAAAGGATGGGAGGACCAAGATTCTAGAATTGAGAGTGACTTGGAGGATGGGTGGATGGAGGTTTTAGATAAAGGCAGTAGCATGAAGTGTTTCTATGGGAAGATGGTGGTTGGAATATAGCCATAGATGGAGGTGGTGGTATGAAGGATGCATATGGAGGATATGTAGGCTTAAGATATGAAGATGGTGTGGATGAATAGGATAGTGGATTTCCCTTGCCAAGGACATGAAAGGGAGTGCTAGTGGATAAACGTGAAGGTATGATGGGATATTTTGGAGGAATGATTGGATGTTGGGGGATGTTTGGAACAAACTTGCTAAGATTTTCAAAATACGCATCGTGATCTACAAGGCTTTCATCATCTTTGGGATAGGATGGATTGAGGGGAGAGACATAATAACCAAACTCATCATAATAGTTTTGAGACAAGCTGACTTACAGATGAGTTGGATAAGGATGAAGGATGAAGATGGACTAGAAGACTAAGACTTAGATTGGGATGATTGATAGAATTAGACTTAGGTTTGGATTTGGCTCAAGTTTGGAAGAAAACTGACTTTAGAGGAAGACAGACAAGGGGATGGGGGATGACCGAGATGACTTTGCTAACCTAGGATAGGAGGAAAGGATGACAAGACTAGATTGAATATGACTAGAAGACCATGATTTGAGATTCTGAAAGCTTTGGACATTGTTTGGATTTTGGGAGGATATGGATTGACATCGTTGTTCTGAGTATCATGAACCAAGTTGTAGATCAGTTTGATGTTTTTCCAATGGCAAAGGATAGATTTCAACAAAGATTTTCAGAAAAGCAATCTCCACAAGGGACAAAGCAACCTTGTGGGATACAAACAAGATAACTGACTCTGATTCTGAAAAAGCTTTGAAAAGTGTATGTTCCAACAAGTGTTTTTACAGAGTTTTAACTGTCAATCAATTCAAAAAGATCTACCTAAGGAAGGTGAGTATCAAAATCACTTGCCCACAGCTTGGTACCCCCTAAAAGGGAATACAAATAGTGAGTAATCTTGAGGTGACCCGGTAAACCCCTTGGAATCGGTCCTTGCACAAGGATTTTGATACTTTCAGATGTAGATAGGGTAGCCTCTATTTTATCAAGTTTTTAATAGTTCCGTGGAGTTTCCATACCTGGTTATGCTGACTGCCTGTGACTCACTTAAGAGCCTAGCCAACAACGCTAGGTGAGGAATATTTACCATCCCCAGACATTTGTATTTGACACAAAATGCACGTGGATTAGGAGATATAAGTGAGTACTTTTTTCCTTCACTTTATTTATATACCGGACGGGGGGGATACCGGTTTGAGGTCATTCTTCGAGGAGGAAGTGCTTTTCTCCCTGGATAGGCCTCGCTAAAAGTAAAACAAGTGAACTTGTCCAAGTTCAAATGTTCTACGTTGCTTACTTTAACAAGGATTTTGCAAGAATTGAAAACTCCTAGACGCACATCAAACAAGTTGTTACTTTTCCAAATTGAATTAAGTATGATTTGAACTTTGAAATTGAAGACACAAGTGTTTAAGTTTTTTTTTTGTTCTTTCTCCAAAAAGTAAACAATTTGAGAGATTGCAATTTCTTTCCTTTGGGCATTCAAGATTGAGATTTGCGTGTTGATTTAGAACTTTGAAAAGAGCTTTGTTTTGTCCTTAGATCATTCAAGATTGAGTTTGTTTGAACTAAATTTCAAAGAAGAAGGAATAGGGATGCTTGTTCTTTCCAATTTAGATCATTCAAGATTGTGTTTGATTTTCAAAATGATAATGACTCTTAGGACTTAAGTTCATTTTTCTTTATTTTCATTCAAGATTTGTTTTTTGACCTTTGCTTTTTACCAATTTGAGAACAAATTAAGACAAAAAAGATGAAAGCGACATTGTCCAGCTAATACGCGACGCTGGAAAATGCATAGGCAACACCAAAAAACTCTTAGGTGACATTTAAATGTTTACAGGCGATAGATAAATGTGCATAGGTGATGGAGAAATTTTTCCAGGTGACAAAAAAAATGGCTCCAGATGGCAGAGAAAGATTTACATGCGACAAGAATTTGTACATAGGCGATAGGAAAAAGTTGTAGCAGGCGACAATGAAACATGGATAGCGGCAGCTAAATTATTACAGGAGGCAGTGAAATGATTATAGGTGATAAATGAAATATGGAACGCGATAAATGAAATATGGAATGCAATAATGGAATGATTACAGGTGAGACTTCTATACACAGAGGCATGAAAAGTTTATTTACAGGCATGATTACTTCTATTACAGGTGACAAAAAAGAAGTTTGAGACAGAATAGAAGTTATCAAAGGTGGAAATCTTTCAAAAAATAGGCATCGATACAGAGCTTGTAGGCATCATCAAATTGTTTTTAGGTGTGACTGTATTGTGTGTAGGTGACATTTCATCTATTTCCTACAAATATGAGAATACAAAGTATGATCTAATCAAGTGATTGTGGTTTTGGCTCCAACTGGGCATGCCAAAATGTGGACAAGGCTTTTGAGGATACCTGTATCTATTTTGAAAGGCTCAAATTAATCAAATGTTAAGATTTTAATCTAGCATGAAATCAATCCAAAACAAAGAAACTCTAAGCTAAGCCACCTCAGATTGAGCTTAAACAGGTGCACCCAAGCACTGTTTGATTTGTTCTTACTTAAGGAGATGTGGGTGTGCTCTCTAAGCACTTGGAGCATACTCTAATGCTTTCTAAGATGATTTGAGACTCATGAAAACCCCAAAAATGGCACAGTAATGAGTAGAACACCCAAAATTGCCCCTAAGGCTTCAAGAACTCAAATATGATGATTTAATGGAGATTTGAGCTACATGATACTTATGCTAAGATTGTTATTAACCAAATAGAGATGTGATTTTGATGATATGCTATGCAAAACAATGAAATAAACTATGTTAATCCATTATTACTAAGCTATGATATGTTTTAAGAAAGCTTGAAAATGATGAAAAACTAACAATTAGTATTGATTATGCTAAGTCTAGAGCTAAATGAGCATGATAACAATGCTTAAAATGAAAGGTGAATGGATGTTTTGCTCTTGGAAATGAGGAGTATTTATAGACTTTGGGAAGGAGGAATGAGTGGCCAGGATCAAAATCCTTAAGAGAGGCCAAGATTCATTCAAAGGGGAGCACATGGATTGTGCTAGTTCAGGGCCACCTCCTTGTGACAAGTGTCACAAGGGCATTGGGTTGAAAGGTGGGAGGGATGTGCACAATTTGGGAAATGTGCCTAAGGTCAAAGGGTGTAAGAAAGGGGTGAGGGGCTTCTTAAATGCATCATAAATGCATGTAAGAGGAATAATGAGGCTTTAAATGCATTTAATGCATGTAAGAGAAGTTTTTAGAAGTTTGTTGAATTTGGGTTAAGCTTAGGAGTTGGCTAACCTTGATTAGGGAATGTGACAAGGTTAGGGGGGATTAGGATTAGGATTAGGATTAGGGGGACAAGGATAAAGACTTTCTAGAAGAGTCTAGAACTTCCTTAGGATAAATATGGATTTTAGGAAATAGATAAAGATTTATTTATTTCCATCGTTTAGTTTTGAGAATATTTATTAAAATGAATTTAATAAATATAAGGATTAAATATTTAATCTTAATTAAATATTTTGAGTTGGGATTAGGGTTAGGAAAAGATGGGATTAGCCTTTAATCAAAATTAAACAAGGATTAGAAGATTCTAGAAGAGGTTAGTGGTCTTAAGGAAATTGGCCAAGTTTTGGGCAAAAATAAATAAATAATTTATTTTGGGATTTTTGGTCAATTTATTAATTAAATAATTAATAAATAAGGAGATAATATTTAAATAAGATTTAAACATTTTTGGGAGGGATTCCTTAATTAAATATTTTTAATTAAGATAAAGGGATTTAATGACATAAAAATTAATTAATTAATTAATAAATGATGATGTCATCAGGGGTTTTTCAGAAAATAAAAATACTTTATTTTCTAAAGGATTTTTAGGTGTCTACACTAACATTATATTGTGGATGACTTCTCTGATTTTTCTGAGTCTGATTTCTTTGATTTGATCTATAATTCATAGCTCTATGACCAAACTTATTTCATGAATAACAGTAATCATTGAAAGGTCTTACCTCTTTACAATCTCTTGCTATGTGACCATGTTTTTTATAGGCATAACAAGTTTTGTTTACTGGCTTGCGCTCATCCTTAGATGGTTCAGCTTCAACTTTAGTGTGATTTCCAATCTTCTTAGCTTTTGTAGATTCTTTTGATGCTTTCTTTCTTTCTCGCATGTCATTGACTTGATTTTGTGCTTCATTGAATCCAATACCAGTTGTATCTCCTTTAATCTTCTGTGCATACAACTATGACTCTATTAGATCCTTTCTTGTGTGTAATTTTTCAATATGATTCTTTGCTTCTTTTAATTCAGATTCCATCTACTTCTTAATGTTCTCTAACTCCAATATTTTCATGTTTTCTTGCCTCAATTCTTCATCCAACTACTTGTTTTCTTTTTCCTATTCTTCATAGGCTTCTTGATTGTTAAGTAGCTTTTCATCCAACTCTTCAATCTGATCCTTTAGAGATGTGTTTTCCTCATTCATCTTTTTGACCATTTTCCCTAAATCACTTGTAGAACAATCTTTCAAATCTTTCTCAGTTTCTTGATGAATACTTGAGAACCACTAACCTTTAATTTCAACTCTTCAATTTCTTTTTCAGATCTATCAAGGTCTTTAAGAGCCTGTTCAAGATTCTTCTTCAGATGTTTCACTTCTTCTGAACCCATGATCTCCTCAAGTGGTTAAGATTCTCTTCAGAGGACCAAAGCTCTAATACCAATTGTTAGGAATGGGAACACTGAGAGGGGGGGGTGAATCAGTGTTCTATATAATTAATTTATGATACTTGAAACTTAACTCAATACCTTAATTGTTGAACTGAATATTAAAGCATGTAAAGTAATCAACACATAACACATAACACTATATATGATTATGGGGAAACCTTGGCCAAAGGAAAAACCCAATGGGAATTAATACCCACTAATAATTGTACTTGTGTACTATGAACCTATTAAATATCCTTAGCCCTGTTAGGAGCTATCATTACAATGCTTAAGTACAATGACCTTGTCAAGGGTTGGACCCTATTAGGAGTCTTTTACAATTAACCCTGTTAGGGCTGAGGACACACTGTCCTAGAGCTCACTGCTCAAATGCGTGAAGGTTGCAACCTTCTGGAAATCAGATACACACTATATCTACAAGATGAATTGTTGTTGTGACACTATTTTTCTGATCAATTCCTTATGTGTATTGATGCTTTAGCCTCTTTTAAAGCTCTATGTCATACTAACTTCTCTTCGCATTCTTCTACTCTACTTTTATCAACTCGATATCTCATCACATTCCCAAATACAAAGGTGCATGTCTTATTTATATGTGCATTCAAAACTATTCATTAAGTCATCCTATAACTAATTACATACAACGCTTCCAAATGAATTGGCTCAACCGTGTTTACATAAAATGATATTAACATGTTAACAACACAAATACAATAGGTGCATAGCCTTTACAAAACAATATTATAACCGCTAACCAAATTACTAACAGTTGGCTCCATACTTTGTTCTTTTATGTCGCTCATTGTTTGTGTCACTTCAACTCATTGTATCTTCATCATACTAACTCATCTGATCATGCACTCTTAACCATAGCTTATCTTCTAGGGTGCATGCCAAAACTTGGTCATATGCACCTACATTGATGCTCTATTCATCTAGTGCTTCACTGACTGTCAAGTCTTCCACACTTAGCCATTTTTCTGATCTTCTTAATTTATATGCTGACTCCAAAACTCCATATGACTTTGTTTCCATAATGACAACACTAAATCATAGTCATATACAACAATATAGTCAACTTGCCAACACTTGGAGATCTCGTGAACACTCAGTCATGTGGTCATTGAATAAGAGACATAACAATGCAAGAAAGGAAAAAGACATGTACAGAAAGGGACTTAAGTGGCCTGAAAAGGTAATGATAAAATAGACTTTGGCTAGGGTTTTTGACTTAGGAAAATTTTAGGAAACCCTAGGCATGGATTTAGGCCTATTTTTCATACCTTCAAGCAACCATATCTCACTGGTTTTTGCATTTCAACACATGTGCTCTTAATTGAAGCTTAGTGACATCTTGGACTGTCTCTGGCTAAGCTCACAAACTATAAAACTTTACACATCTTCTTTGCTTGACAAAACAAGATTGCAGCAGGGCATGACAATCTTCCTAGGGTTTTGCAGGAATAGACCATTTTCTTAGGATTTGCATTTTACAAGATAATGGCCTAACATTATGTTTTAAAAAAAATAATAATTTATTAATTTTTTTATATAAATATAAAATAAAAATTGATTATTGAATGGTATTATTTAAGAGTAATCATTTTTTTTTAATTTCAAAATATGATTTATTAGTCTAAAGTATAAATGTTTAATTCGTAATGATGGATGAGACTTTATATAAAATTAAACTTTGATGCATCTTTGTTTAATCATATCATGGTTAGTAGGAAAATTTGATTTTTTAATATGATAAAAAATTAGTCAATTTGATTATATGTTTGAAGATAATTAATTAATATTTGAAGATAATTAATTAATATTTGAAGATAATTAATTAATATTAATCAATATTGCATAATTATAAATAGAATACTATTATCTTTTTCTATGATTATTATAATTATAAATATTAATTATATAATATATATTAATTATTATATATAGTAATATTACTTGATATAAACATAACCTTTAATATGGCTTTGCTTGCAAAAAAGCAAGTTCGGTCTACAAAAAAGTAGGATCACATTTGAAGGTATTCAGACATCAGTAGGATTAATATTTGCAATGTAGAATCACTGGACAGACAACTAGATTTCTTTCGACAAACAAAGTATGCAGCCTCAGATCAATATGACAGAAGAGAAAGGCTTAGGAGTCAGCAGAGCCCTAGTTTTCAAATAATTCCCAACCCAAAAGAATGGAAACCTGCATTTCTTCAAAATTCTAAAAGATAAAGCAACAAGAAATATCATCAAATCCATAATCTTAATATACCCCCTAGAAATGCTCGACTATTCCAGATCCCTCTGAGGAATCATTATGATCATCTTCAAACAAATGACTTGGAGCAGAGCACCAAACGCCAGAACAATCCTTTATACTCTCCTCCACATTAGCACCCAAACTATCTAGGGTTTAGAGATGAGCCTAGGTAAAAAATGAATCCCATTCATATCACTCAGCCTTATAGTCCACCTCATAAGAGAAATCAGAACAAGATCGACAAAATTTGAAGCCCATTACTCTTTAGGGAATCTTTAGATAAATACTCCCCGCCACATCGAAGATCTAATCCTTATCACACTAAAGGAGCGAAAACCATTAAAGGGTTTCGAATACTTACAAAAGGTTTGTGGGATCAATGCAAAACTTTTGGGCTTTATGGTAAATGGTTTGGCTCTGGGAAAGCTTTCACAGGTATTAAAGAATGGCTTCAAGTATCTACAAAATCATAGGTAAGTATAACTTTTCTCTCGAATTATTGTTTCTATCTTGAATGTGAGGATTTATTCATTAGACATAAAATTTTAAATGAAGCACAAATTTTCTATCTAGGGCATGCAGTCAAATTTTTAAAATGGGTACCTAATTTTACAGAAAATATCTTCAATAACATTGTTACTCCGAAATGGGTTAAGATTACAAATATGCTAGTAGAATTATTACACAGTAGAATTATTTATCAAATTGGGGAAATTTTGGGTGAAGTTATAGGTCTCGAGGAGAACTATTTAGATTTCTATGAGGTTAAAATCATGATCAAAACCTCAAACTTATCCCAAAACCCAATAGCTATAAACTTCATTAGCAATAATACTTTTTATCATATTAAAGTGGAATAGGTCAGAGAAGATATTACATAAAACATCCTCTTCTTCTCACATAAGGATTTAAATCATAAGAAATGCTTAAATACATCAAACCTAAAAGAAATTTTAGAACAGAAACTAATAGAATCTTTCAAAATGGGTAAGGCTTTGAAATTAAATATATAAGAAGATAAGGGCTACCCTAGGTTCCCGATATCAATAGCAAAGCTACCCAAAATAATGTTTAATAAAGTCTCAAGAGGTTTTTGCTTTATCAACCACATCAGTAAACAGGTTAAGGAACATTTAAATGTAAGATGTCCTCCTCCAAAAACAAATTGCAATCATAGAATGATTATTCAAGACAGTGTAACTACAATCAACAAAGAAAATAAAGAGCTAAGCATCTCTTTAGGAGCAGATCAAGTCAGAGGAAGGGAATCCAAAATCAATATAGAATCAAAAGTAAGATCTTTATGATAGTTATTAGAAGCTAATAGGCCCTCAACAACATATAAAAAAAGGAAATCAAGCTCCAATTTGAACCAGGAAATCATTGATTTCTCACTCTCATCAGATGATGAGTCCAGCAACCCTGAAGAAACCAATAGAAGCAAAGGTATACTAATTAAAGAAATAATGAAAGAAGATACATCCTTATCACTCTCTGATATCTTTGAAAAAGCAGCAATATCCCTAGAAAAAGGATGTGATATAGTTACTGAATATTATGCCACAGATGAAGCATGGTTCAATGACATCAAGACCTGATTTTCAATCCAATACCCTTAAATGTCATAAAACCAAACTTAGAAGAGTTCAAGAATCGACACAAAGAAAGCATTAGTTACGAGGAGGAAGATGATATAAAGGATTTTTTGGGTTTTAACGTAGGAAATTTAGAGAGGCGGGAGGAAACCACAAACATAAACTTGGGGTGCATGGAAAGAGAGATTACTCAAACCTCTGGCATAGAAACTAAAGAGTTGGATGAAGTCCCCACAAAAAGGCCCTCTAGGAGAAAGATAGGGGTGAGTGATTGCTTATCTCCAAATACTAGGAACATCCACAATGACGATCAAATAGAAAATTCAAAAAAATCAAAATATGAAAAAGAGAAAATTGAAGAAGTTAATATAATAGAAAATTACATAAGGGAAACATTACTAGAGGAACTGATGGAAGAACTGTTGGATGAGATTTGGGACCCAGACAATGGTGAGAACCAAAGGAAACTCCTTGTCAAGGATACCAATTTGAACAATGACAACTTAGAAGTTTCTATAGAAGAATTATTAATTAATTTGGAAGAGAAGGAATTGACGAAGCAGGTTTCTTTAGGCATAGCTCAAACTATTGAAAGCAATATTTCCCCGGATTATGCAAAAAACCGAAGAAAAGAGGTAGAAGACCTAATGTAGAATTAAGGGGCTTGGCAAGGGAAGCAGTTGGACAGATTAAGATAACTTCTATTCTAAATTTTGGGAAGGGGAAGAGCCTTCCCAAAGCACCATGAATGTCCTTTCATGGAATGTTAGGTGTATGAATGCCCCTAACAAGAAAATTTTAATTAAACATTGCATCAAAATTCACAATCCAGATATTATGTTAATACAAGAAACTAAGCTAGATAATTTGGAAGTAGAAAATTTTAAAAAGAAACTAGGAATAAGGGAAATTAAAGCATCATCATCTAAAGGGGCATTAGGGGGCCTAGGGATTATTTGGGACCCTAGAAACATTTCAATAAATATTTTAGAAAGACACCAATATTGGATGAGTGGAATGGTTAGAAATTTTAGACTTAATCTAACTTTCAATCTAATAAATGTGTATGGACCTATTCAAAATAAAGATAAACTTATAGTTTGGAACAAGATAGGCTCATACCTAGATCAAACAAAGGATACACTCTGCTTTCTAGGAGGGGACTTTAATGTAATTACTAAGATCTCTGAAAAAAGAGGAGGAGTGAATTCCCTTCCATTAGCAGCTAAGGACTTCATACAATGGAGAGATAGCAACTCCCTCCTTGAAACTCCAACAGAAGATAATTCCTTCACATGGAATAATAGAAGATCAAGCTTCTGCAACATTGAAGGTAAGTTAGATAGATTCTTCTTTAAAGGGAGCTTATCCAACTATGATATTTCACTGACAACAAACATCATTCCTTTATCTGGATTAGACCATTATCCAATTATCCTCAATATCTTAACACAAACTAGACCAAAAAAAAGTGCCTTTAAATTCAAACAAATATGGCTAAGGGACCCTGAACTCCTAAAACTCATCGAGACCTAGTGGTCAGAACCTCAGATTGAGGGTTCTAAGATGTATAGATTAGTAAACAAACTCAAATGGATTAAAATAAAACTACTAGAATGGAACTCATCTGAGTTTGGAAACATCTTTGAAAAGAAATTAGAACTTGAAACTGAACTAGGAAAAGTCAACTCTCACGTTATTAAGGAAGGAATGAATGATGATATTTACCAAAAAGAGAAGGGTTTACTAAAAAACTATGAGAAAATCCTAACTAGAGAAGAAATTTTTTGGAAACAAAAATCAAGAGAAACTTGGCTGGAAGTAGGTGATATAAATGCTAAATTTGTTCACAATAGCACCAAATAGAGAAGAATAGGGATACATCGAATCTAGGGTGTCAAAGAGAACTACTAAAAAATATACCTAAAGTCATAACTAAACAACATAACCAAATGCTAACAGGTAAATTTACAATGAATGAAATACATTCTACCTTAATGCAAATGAATCCAGATGAATCTCCAAGATAGGATGGATTCTCAGTGATTTTCTTTCAAAAGTGATGGCAGTTTATAGGGGAGGAAGTCACAGGAGCGTTAGAGGGGGTTAGAAATTTAGGAAAAATTCTTAAAGAAGTTAACAATACTTTTATTGCTCTTATATCCAAAAAAGAGAAACCCATGAGCCTTGATGATTTTAGACCAATAGCCTTATGTAATATGTTATATAAACTATTTAGTAAAACAATGGCCCTTAGACTACAAAAACTTCTTCCCTTGATTATTAGTGAAGAACAAACTGGGTTTGTTCCAAGAAGATCCATCTTTGATGGGGTAATCATAGCTCAAGAATCCATTCACTCCATCCTAAAAAATAAAAATTCTAGTATGCTAATCAAATTGGATATTAAAAAAGCATATGAAAAGGTGGACTGGAGGTTTCTATGCAAATGTATGGAAGCTTTTGGCTTTACCAAGAGTTGGATAAACTTAAATTTTGAGTGTATATCTACTCCTATGATTTTGGTCCTAGTAAATGGAACCCCAGAAGGATTTTTTTGCATATCTAGAGGACTTAGACAAGGAGATCCAATCTCCCCATTCCTCTTTATAATCACTGTCAAAGCTTTAGGAAGGGAAATATCAAAGGAGAGGATTAATGAAGCAATTGAGGGAATATCCATTACCAGTGACTTGGAGCCTACCACTCATCAACATTTTGTTGATGGCACTCTTTTATATGGAGCAAGCAATCGAAGGGAGGCAAGAACCTTTAAAAGGATTTTGGGAATGTACTCAATAGCTTTTGGACAAGAAATCAATCCAGAGAAATCAGAAATATTCTTCTTCCATACCAATACAGGAACTAAAGATGATATATGTAGAATCCTCAACTTCAAGGAAGGTAAGCTTCCATGTAAATATCTAGGTCTTCCCTTAGTTAAGGACAACAGGGCAAAAAATGTATGGGATCCCATTATAAATAAGATTAAAAACAAAATGAGCTCATAGAAAGGTAGATGGTTGTCCTCTGTCGGTGGAACCACAATGGTTAGATCAATATTGGCTACAATGCCAATATATCAGTTATGATGTATGCACTTACCTTCAAACAAAAAATCAGAAATTACAAAGCATTTAAGGCCATTTTTTTGGCAAGGAAGTAATGAAAATAAGAAAAATCTGCTAATATCATGGGAAAACATCTGTAATCCTAAAGAGGAAGGAGTGGGCCTTAAAAACTTAGGGGATCAAGGGAAGGCCCTAGGTGCCAAAATACTATGGAGGCTCTTTAGAAACCCTGAGGTGAAATGGGCAAAAATACTTATTCACAAATACTTGAAAGATTATTCACCCATCAACATCTTTAGAGAATCTCATCCCCTAAAAGGATCGAGAATTTAGAATTTTATGATGGAATGTAGGTCTATTATTTTGGAAAAATTAACTTGGAGCCCAGGGATGGGGGAGGAGGTTCTGTTTTGGGATGACTCATGGGAGGTTATGAGGTAATATCTAGGAAAATAAACAACCCAGTCCTTATAAATTCATTAAAGGAAAAGATTGGTCTCTATCTCAAAGACTACCTCATTCTCAAAGAAGGAATTGGGTTTGGAAATCCTTGAAAGAATTTGGGATCTCGGCTTCTAAAGAATCAGCAATTAAAGATATTCTCAAAAACAAAAAAATATTGTTAAACAACTCAATAGACAAATTAGTTTGGGATGGATAAAAAATAGGTGAATATAACACAAAGGATGGGTACAAGATCATCTCCCAAAGTTATAATAGACCTCAAACCTCTCTACCAATCCATCTATGTTGGGGCAAGGAATGTTCTCCAAAAATAGGCTTTTGCACATGGCTAGCTCTGAACTACAGACTTTTAACAGTCGATCATTTTAGGAAATTAGGTTTCTTAGGTCCAAGTAGATGTCCACTATGTGAAAAGGATGAAGAAGATGGAGATCACTTATTTCTAAACTGCCCCTTTACAAATCAATGTTGGAATTGGTTGCAAGGGAACTTAAGATGGCCCTCTACCTTTCCCCAAACCCTTAAGGCCATGATGCAAGCATGGCCAATCATTAAACAAAAGAGAATTTTTGCAAACTTATGGTCTATTTCCCCATCTATATTAATATGGGAAGTTTGGAAAGAATGCAACAAAAGAATTTTCAGAGGAGAAAAATTGGAATGGGAACAACTATGTAATAAAATTGAAGCGGAAATCATAGAAAAAATGAATAGTAATACAATCAAAATCATGAAAACAAATCTGAGAATGAGTTAGTGGGATGGAAGAATGTGGGGAAAATGGGAGGGTTTTGTCTTACCACCTTTTATTGGCTCAAATCCTTAGAATACATCATCAAAAAGAAATTAATGCATGTGGAGGCCTCCAAAGAATGACTGGCATAAGCTTAATTTTTATGGGGATTCCAGAGGAAACCTGAGAATTGTAGGCATTGGGTGTTATATACACAACCATGAAGGTAAGGAAATTGCAGTGCTTACTGCTCCTATTGGAGAGGAAACAAATAATTGGGTAGAACTTTATGCTTTAATAAAGGGTCTTAAAAAATGTGTTTCCTTGGGATTAAAGCACTTAGAAATTGAAGGTGATTCTACAATAATTATTAATGCAGTAAGGAAAAAAGTGACTCCAAATTGGAGGTTAAACTCCCTCCTATCACATGCATTGACCCTATGTGACTTCTTTCAAGAAATATTAATCAATCACATTTATAGAGAAGGAAACAAGAGAGCAGATGAACTAGCTAACCTAGGGGTAGACGTGATTTCTTTGACATAATTGGACAATGCGGACAAATAGTAAACATTAGATACAATCCCTATAAAGTTTAAGAAATCTAGATCCCTATTATTAGCAACGTTAGAATTTTTAACCAATGTCAAAAATTTCTAAAGGCTCTTTGTCAGGTAGAAAGTTTATGAGTCGAGTCTCTTTTAGATTTAGTTGAGGAAAGTACATGGAAATCACCAAAGGATGATGGGTTTAAGCTTCTAGGGGAAACCAGGGAAAGGTTGGAATTGGATGTTGAACACATGATCAAGATGGAAAAGAATTAGTAGTAGTTGATGACCCTATTGGAATCGAAACTATTAATTGGGTAGAATTGAAAGCTTAGTCAAAGGCTTTAAAAAATATGGCTCCCTAGGAGAAAAGAAATTAGAAAAAAAAGGTGATTTGATATTCATCATTAATACACTAAGGAAAGATGAGACTCCAAATTGGAAATTGAACTCCATGCTATTTCAAGCGTAATCATTAATCATTTACATTGGGATGGGATTAGGAGAGCAGTTGAATAAGCCCATCCTTAGACTAAGAATCCTTTCCCAATCTAGAACACATAGTTTTCTAGAAAATTTAATAAGTATTCATAAAATAGTGACCAAACCTTTCTCAAACATTTTACCCTTGAGTAGCAACATATTCCCTTTAAAAAATACAATCTCCCCTTTAAATACTTAATCTCTTTGGGAAAGTTTTTAAAATTATATTTGAATTCACTCCGTGAAAGTAAAAGAATCCACCAAAGGGCATAGGTACTCAACCTTACACCGTCATCTCAAGTAGAGACTCCCACAGATCAATTATTACTTAAAGGCTATCGTCACCTCTCCAAGCTTGTAAAACCAAGCACTTTCACCTTAATAAGATTAAGTTGCGAGACAACTATCTCCTTGAGAAGTTGTACACATTAATTATGAAATATTAAGGTTCATATATTCACATACCTTCGGACTTCAAATCACAATTAAGTTGATCTAAGAGTTTTTATCAGCTTTGTTTGACTTTAAGAAGGAAACTGAAGTAATACTCCTCCAAAACTTTTCGAAATCAAGATTTCTATGCTAGGAGTTTTCGTGCAACAATGGAGTCAAGGGTCATCACCTTTCACACTAAGGAAAATAGGCAAATGGCATTTCCAGGAGTGGTAAAACTAGAGAGGTGGAACATAATTTTGAAGCCTCTATTAGACATAGTTCAGAGGGCCCTAGTTAAAGGGCTAGGTGAGGAACATTTTGACATTGAATTTACAGTCCAGGTAAATGGGTAGGTAATTGGACTTTTCATAGCCTTGGCAATTTTTAATGGAATTGTTAAAGAAAGAGTTGTTAGGACGACAAAAGAAATCTTTAAGGAAGAATTCTTACTGGGCTTGGTGAAGGTGGTTCATGGCATAGACAAAAATATTACCATTCCTTACCCATAACTATATATGAATAAATATTTGGAGGCCCTTCCTTCCATACCTAGCTTCCAGAGGCTTCCAATTCTTCTCAAGGATGAAACTAAGTTCGATGAAGTGTGGCCCTCAATGAGGAAGAATCTAGACTTCCTCATAGCCATGGTGCTGAAGGAGGAAGTAGACCTCGACGAAGTCCTTGATTACTAGTGGGAAAAAGGATTCGAGGTCCCACTATAGATGGACATGGAATCACCAAGTAACATTAGGGTCATAGCACCGACAATCAAAATATCTTCAAGGGAATACAAAGCGAAGTAGGAGGAAAATATCGTTGTTCACAAGAAGGATGTTGACTGGAGTTGTAGTATCATACGTAAAGAAGAATAGGATATATTAGTCATAAGAATATAGTTATTAGGAATTCTTTTGAATTTTTGAACAATAGTACTTTTAAACATCTTATTATGGTTCTCGATTATAATACTGGTTTAAAATAGGAATGACTATAGTAGGTAAGGTTACTTCATGTTATATTTTCAGATCTTTAATATAAATTGAGCATAGTAATTAAGATATTCATGCAGATTGTTCCCTAGATTTTATTGTATTTCATTATACTAGTATTTATTGTTGCGCCATATATAACCTCTAAGGCCTTTGTTTTTCATATATCAAGTATTCGAGTAAATATATGAGCCTCTTTAAGTTCTGGTAATAGGAATCAACAGGATTACAAATTTTCTTTAGAAAAGACAAATATTTTTCTAAAAATTAATTGACACATATCTTTTAAAAATTAAAGTATTCATCATTCAAACATAATTCAAATATTTATAAATGTCATTTTTTAGCTTATTTAGGGTTGGATTACAATTCTAAGATGTGGACTTCCCTCTACAAAAATTATTAAAAATTTTCGAACAAGGTAGAAGAATAGTTTTTTAGAATAAAATCATACTCAAGAAATTAATAAAGAAGTAATGAAGGTTTTTGTAATGCTAGACTGTCAGCATTTCATCTTCACCTCCGGAAAACATTACCAATAACCCTGATATATAGAGTTAGAGCTCCCCATTTTTCCTTAGCATCTCCTCTATCAAATGGCGATAAGTTGAGGTACATAGATAAGCAAATAGCCTTTGATGGGACAATCTCATTGAAAAGAATTAAAAAAATGATTTTGATTAAATACAACATTGTAGTTAGAGCGGTTTCAATTATCTTGAGTGAGGAATTCTTGGGAAAAACCATTAGACATAGGGTAAACATTGAGATCCCAGCTATGTTTATAGCTTCGGCTCTACATGTTGACCCTGATGTGAAAGATATTGGAAATCTCTGCAGAAAAGTATTCAAGAAAAATTATTTGGTAGATCTAAACAAAGTAATTAAGAGTATTCGAATGAATTTAACCATTCCTAGACCTGATGATTATAATAAAAGGGTTGTCAACCGAAGCTATGTCGCCACATTTCCAATACTAGTGATGGAAGATTGGGATCGATATTTAGAAGAAACCCCATCTATTAGAAGGAACTTAGATTTCCTCTTATATTTTACCCATGTAAGATCACCCTCAGATGGTCACTGGATGATTGAATTCATTACAGAGGATGATATTAGGTTGAATCTAGTAAAAGAAAAAAAGCATCAATGACATCATCAGAGTCCTCAAATGAATCCTAAAGAAGGAACCCTCCCATAAAGAAAAGCAAGGATCCTTATTAACTCATTTCTTTATTTCAGGATATATCTTAATTTAGAAGGTCCCTTGGGATTCAAGTTGTTCTAGATTATGTAATTAGAATCAAGGTTGCTCTGGAAAAGTGATATCAGGTACTATTACAAGAAAATAGCAGGAATCTATCTCTATGTATGATGTTACATGAATTAAAACATTTCCATTAAGAACTAAGCTTGTTGTCTCGGGTGTGTAGAAATATTGAAACATGGATTTACATATAAACCTTTAAGGACTAATGATATGTTGAAAATAGACACAGGGTAGAGAATAAGGATGTATGTAATAATCAGCTGTACTTTTCTTATCATAGATTAATTTGTTCTATTATACCAAAAGTATTATCTATTTAAGAATATAGTCAAATGTTTTGAATTTATGAATCCACAAGAAAGTTTATGCTATATACCGATACCTAAGTTCAAACTATGCCAAGAGTATTCTATGAAAGTATCCTACTTATAAGAGACAATGGATTCTTAGGCAATATTGAATAGGGTTATGTTTATAGATCCCTATTTTTAGGGTTAGGTTTTTCATATTTGTATAAGGTAATCCTTTGTCCAATCTTAGCATATCTCTATATTTATTCTTTTGATTAAACTTCTATTTGTTTAACAATGATCTTTTTCTATTGCCTAGTTTAGGTAATTTGGATTTTCCATCAAGGGGTTTCTATTTCAAAAGAGCTTATCCTAAGGGGTCAAAAGTATGATTGGAGGTTAGGAAACATTGCCTTTCACAAATTCTCTAAACTAGATAGTATCTGTTACGGTCATAAGGCTAAAGAATCCAAACACACTTGTAGTCTCTTGTAAGAATCAGGTTCATTTTGGTCATTTCTGACAAGTGAAGTTGGTAGTTTTGACCTTCGGTATCTTTGCCAAGTGTTTTATTCTCTATCTTTAGCTTAGGCTTTTCTTAGTTCTCCAAGTCTTTCTTTAGGGCTTGTTATCCCCTCTTATACTCTTGGCGGTTGAAGATGCTTGGGATAGCCCGAGGAATCTTATTTTTTGGTTTCTTAGGGGGGATTTTTCAACCAAGTTTTAGATTTTTTGTAACCCTTGATGCCTTCTCTCTCTCTTTTATGGATGTTCCCTTGAGGGCCAGATCCCGATCCATTTTCCTTGTCTATCGATTGTCTTGTTACATGTTTATATCTTGGTTTCAAGCAGGATTATTTTAAGAGCAGTATTTTTTCTTGTTAGTTGGGGTTTCTCCCCTTTGGCTTCTTATTTCTCATAAGGTTAGCTAAGTTTCTACACTCTTATTCCTGTTAGTTCTCCTCACCTAGACCTTGGTACAAAGGATCCCTCTTTGTTTGGTCTTGCTCTGGGCTTCCCCTCTGAGCTTCTTCTCTGAGCTCAGGGTCCGGTAGATGGATGCAGGAGTGCTTGTCATGTCTACCATGATAATCACTAATCTTGAAGTCTATATATATGACTATATATAGGCTTCAGATTAGTGTTTATCTAGGTATTTTCCTTAACTTCTAGCTCTTCTGGTTGTGGTCTATCTTTTAGCTCCATTCTTGGTGGTTTCTCTACATCAGAGATCTTCTGATATTTTTATGCTTTTATCATCCCTATGCTTTTTAAATTTGTCTCCGATGGATAGATTTGGTATTTTAAATAATCCAATGGTATTTGGTGAATATCCTTTGCGTATCAATCCATCATGGTACTTCTTTAATCTTAGAAAGTTTGGACTTTCATTTTCATGCTTCCTTAGTAGGATGTTGGGGTTTGGATATTAATAGAAATATTTTTATATACATACATACATACATACATACATACATACATACATACATACATACATACATAGATATATATATATATATATATATATATATATATATATATATATATATATATATATATATATATATATATATATATACACACTCACTTCAGTACCTTTTCTATCATTTAGAAACATGTATATTCATAATATATTTATAATCGTATCAGCAGCTCTTTCAGAATACTATCCTACATCAATCTGTCTTAGCATTGTTGTCTTTCTCACTAGATAGGGCATGGTTCATTTTAGATATCCAAATTTTATAAAGTCATAAGCCAAAAACTAAATTTAATAGTATCGAACAAATGATCTGGATTATTAAGACTATGCTAGGATAGAGGATAGTCTTCTGGCTTGATTAAGTAGAGATAGATGGTTTCTTTAATTCTTGTCGAGCATTTTTTATCTTTTATCTTTCTTGTCCATCATGAATAATTTCTCAGATGGCCCTTTTTAGCTATTTTTATTTATTTTTGGTAGTATTAGCATCAGATAGTATTTCCTTGGCAATAATTTATTTTGAAATTGATATATAGGTGTTAATGCATCGATTTCAGAAATACAATTACTAGGCGAATCCTTATCTCCCCGTAAGCTCATGTTTTGGCTTCTATTTCCATGAGGTAAAGATGCAAGGTTTAGAGCATGGTTTTTCTATTTAGACTTGATTACTGTTACTATTATGGTAAATACAATACTACCTTTTTGGCCATTTACCACTCTTATCAACTGAATGTAAGAACATTTCTTCTTTCAAAAAAGGTTTTAGGTATCTATTCTAATTTTCCTCGGGCATAAATTTATATACTAACAATGATCTTAGCTAAGTTCAAGTTGTTTTAGGAACAACGAATCAAAGGATATTTGAAGATGTTTTTTCATTCACAAAGAATGAAGGACAAATTTCATTTAGAAAAAATAATAGAATCAGAGCATGAATTCTGAAAGAAGGTAACCAAATATGATCAAAGAACTGTAAGGACCACAACTCTCTTTCAGCTTAGCAGATGACGGGCATTTTTATTATAATCTCACTTTGTAAATATTTCAAAAAAGGAGAGGATTTTCTCTAATAAATGCTATGTACTAAAATCAGACCATGGTCCCAGGCAAGGCTGGAGGGTTTCTCAACCCCGCTCTTCCCTACCAGCCCCTGCACTGAGCAGGGTTTTCTTTTGTAATTATTAATTGATTAATAAAATTCTTGGCCTCGACCTTTTACCAAAAAATAAAATAAAAATTACTTAATATAATTATTATATAATTAATTGTATGATATAAAATTGTGAATGAATTTTAATAATTTTCTTTTTTTAGATAAAGAGTTGGGCAATGTGTCCACTTTGAAGTGAAACTTTACTATCCTCACCAATAACTTATCTTTTAGGTCATGCATTGGAATAGGATGAAAAAATAAGAAGTTTTTTATTATTAAGGGGTAAAAGCACAATAAGTTGTCACCCTTTTACAAAGGAAAAGACTAACAAAATCAAAGTTGTTCAACTTCAATAGTATAAAAATGACATTTATGTTTGAAATTTGAAGATGATGTAAACTAATTAAATGTGATAAAATGGATGAAGTTTATGATTAATATTTTTAATAATTTTTTTGAATAAGAATTTATATGTTTTTTAAAATTTTAAAGACAATTTTTTAGTTGCTGAAAAATGCTGAAAATTAGGGGTCTAGTTCCCACCAAAAAATTATATGTAAATAAACATTTTTTCCCCTAATTTCAAAATATATCATAGATGACATATATAGCTAGTGCATGAAGAAATAAAAATTAGTTTTTGACCTATATTTTCTCTTTTATAACAATTCAAATTCCAACTCACTGAAATCAACAGTTTTCATCTCGCAACATATTTTTCATAACAAATCTATTCCAATAATATATATATTCTTGAAGAAGACTCTCTCCTCTAGTGCACCATATTTTTCTGATTTACTATTTTTTCCTTTCTCCGAATCAACATCTCCTTGACTTTTAAAATGCCTACTTGCAATATTTTTAAATTACAATAAACTATGTCTAATTAAAACACTATAAAATCTATATGAGGATATTCTTGACTCTAATCTATACAAAAGGGCATTTTTTAAGATTAGGAGTTATTGAAATGCCACTTTTCTGAAATAATTTTATTTTTATGGTAATTGGACCCAAAGTGGTATAAAACATGCATTTAATAGATATTTTCAATTGGAAAAGTTAAAGAACTTATCTAACTTAGCTAGAATGAATCTAGCTAGACCATATGTTTGACCAAAATTTATTTTTAGTGAGAAATACTAAAATTCAACTATGCTAATAAGTTAGCCTAAAAGGTGACCCCTAATTGTACTTTTACCTTAAGATTTAAAAAATAAAAAAGAGATAAATGAGGTCATTGGGATTACAAAACACAAAACATAGATTTGGCATTAAAATTTTGAAAAAACCCAGAGAAAATATAAAAGAGCCTAAAGTCCTACTATGGAACCCCATCCTTTGGTACCCAATTATGGCTTACCTACTCTCAGATTATCCCAAAAATATTAAAGTATTTTAAAATCAATTTAAGATTAATTATCTTTGACTTATTCAAGAGCTTACTCAATCTGTTGGATATGAGAGAATAGATGGTTCATGCACAATTAGAAAATATACATTACATGACAAGTCTATGTTATGTTTAGAAAACATAATAATTTATAACATATTTTATATAAATATAAATAAATATTGATTATTGAATGGTATTATTTAGCAATAATTATTTTTATTCTTTTTCTTAAATTTCAAAATATAATTTATTAGTCTAAAGTATAAATGTTTAATTCGTAATAATGGATGAGCCTTTGTATAAATTAAAATTTGATGCATTTTTTATCAATCATATCATGGTAAGTTAGAAAAAATGATTTTATATATGATAACAAATTAGTCAATTTCATTATATGTTTAAAAATTATTAATTAATATTAATCAATATTACATAATTATAAATAGAATATATTATATTTTTCTATTATTATAATTATAATTATATAATATTAATTATTTAAAATATATTAATTATATTTAATATATATATATTACTTAATATAATTATTATATAATTAATTGTATGATATAAAATTGTGAATGAATCTTTATAATTTTCTTTATTTAGATAAAGAGGTGGGCAATGTGTCCACATTGAAATGAAACTTTACTATCTTGGTCAATATCTTATTTTTAGGTCCTACATTGGAGTAGGATGAACAAGTAAAAAGTTTTCTATTGTTAAGATCTACAAAATGAAAAAGAGATAAATGAGGTCATTGGATTGCAAAACACACAACATAGATTTGGCATTAAAATATTTCAAAAACTCCACATAAAATATATAAGAACAGAAAGTCCTACTATGGAGTCCTTTGGTGCCCAATTATGGCTTACCTACTCTCAAATGAGCCCAAAAATATCGAAGTAATTTAAAATCCATTTAAAATTAATTATCTATGACTTACTTCAAGAACTTACCTAATATGTTAGATATAAGAGAATAGATGGTTCACACACAATTTTATTAATTGGTTTTATATAAAAAATCATTTTTTATGTTGGAAATAAAATTAAAAAATATAGATTACATGAAAAGTCTATGTTATGTTTTAGAAAACATAATAATTTATAAAATATTTTATATAAATATAAAATAAAGATTGATTATTGAATGATATTATTTAAGAATAATTATTTTTTTTAAAAAAAAATTCAAAATATAATTTATTAGTCTAAAGTATAAATGTTTAATTTGTAATGATGGATGAGACTTTATATAAAATTAAACTTTTATGCATTTTTGTCCAATCATATGATAGTAGCAAAATTTGATTTTTTTATATGATAAAAAATTAATCAATTTCATTATATATTTGAAGATAATTAATTAATATTAATCTTTGTTACATAATTATAAATAAAATAATACTACATTTTTCTATAATTATTATAATTATAAATATTAATTATAATTAATTATATAAAATATATTAATTATTATTGTTATATATAGATAGTAATATTATTTAATATAATTATAATATAATTAATTGTACGATATAAATTTGTGAATGAATCTTTATAATTTTCTTTATTGAGATAAAAAGGGGCAATGTGTCCACTTTGAAGTGGAAATTTACTATCTTAGTCAATATCTTATCTTTTAGGTCCTCCATTGGAATAGGATGAACAAGTAAGAAGTTTGTCATTGTTAAGATTTAGAAAATTAAAAAGTGATAAATGAGGTCATTGGATTGTAAAACACACAACATAAATTTGACATTAAAATGCTTTAAAAAGCTCATAGAAAATACATAAGAACCTAAAGTCCTACTATAGAACCCCATCCTATCTGATTTATTTCAAGAACTTACCTAATCTATCGGATATGAGAGAATAGATGGTTAAAGCACAATTTTATTAACTCATTTTAAGTAAAAAATCATTTTGATGTTGGAAATTTTTTTAGAAAATATAGATTATATAAAAAAATTATGATATGTTTTAGAAATCATAGTAATTTATTAAACATTTTATATAAATATAAATAAATATTGATTATTGAATGATATTATTTAAAAATAATTATTTTTTGATTTTCAAAATTATCAAAATATAATTTATTACTCCAAAGTATAAATGTTTAATTCATAATGATGGATGAAAATTATATAAAATTAAACTTTGATATATTTTTGTCAATCATATCATGATTAGTTAGAAAATTTAATTTTTTTATATGATAAAAAATTAATCAATTTCATTATATGTTTGAAGATAATTAATTAATATTACATAATTATAAATAGAATAATATTAATTTTTTCTATAATTATTATAATTATAACTATTAATTATATAAAATATATTAATTATTATTATATCTATAGGTAGTAATATTACTTAATATAATAATTATATAAATAATTGTATGATATAAAATTGTGAATGAATCTTTATAATTTTCTTTATTTAGATAAAGAGGTGGGCAATGTGTCCAACATGAAGTGAAAATTTACTATCTTCGTCAATATCTTATCTTTTAGGTCCTTCATTGGAATAGGATGAATTTAAAATAAGTTTAAGATTAATTATCTGACTTATTTCAACAACTTATCTAATCTACCAAAATATGAGAGAATATATGGTTCACACACAATTTAATTAACTGTTTTTAAGTAAAAAATCATTTTGATGTTATAAATAAAATTAGAAAATATAGATTACATGAAAAAAATTTGTTATGTTTTAGAAATCATATAAATTATTAAATAATTTAGATAAATATAAAATATAGATTGATTATTGAATGATATTATTAAAAAATAATTATTTTTTTATTTTTAAAATTTTTAAAATATAATTTATTAGTCTAGATTATAAATGTTTAATTCGTAATGATGGATGAAAATTTATCTAAAATTAAACTCTGATGCATTTTTGTTCAATCATATCATGGGTCAGTTGGAAATTTTGATTTTTTTATATGATAAAATATTAATCAATTTCATTATATGGTTGAATATAATTAATTAATATTAATCAATATTATATTATTACAAATAGAATAATATTATATTTTTCTATAATTATTATAATTATAACTATTAATTATAAATAATTATATAAAATATATTAATTATTATATATATAGTAATATTACATAATATAATTAATTGTATGATATAAAATTGTGAATGAATTTTTATAATTTTCTTTATTTAGATAAAGAGGTGGGCAATGTGTCCACTTTGAAGTGAAAATTTACTATCTCGGTCAATTTATTATCTTTTAGGTCCTTCATTGGAATAGGATGAACAAGTAAGAAGTTTGTCATTGTTAAGGTTTACATAATAAAAATGAGATAAATGAGGTCATTAGGATTACAAAACACACAACATAGATTTGGCATTAAAATGCTTGAAAAACCCCCAAAAAATACAAAAGAACCTAAAGTCCTACTATGGAACCCCATGCTTTGGTATCAATTATGGCTTACCTACTCTTAGATGAGTCCAAAAAATATCAAACTAATTTAAAATCAGTTTAAGATTAATTATCTGTGACTTATTTCAAGAACTTACCTAATCAATTCGATATGAGAGAATAGATGGGTCACACATAGTTTTATTACTATTTTTAAGTAAAAATCATTTTGATGTTGGAAAAAAAATTTAAAAATATAGATTACATGAAAAATATAAGTTGTGTTTTAGAAATCATAATAATTTACAAAACATTTTATATAAATAGAAATTAAAGATTGATTATTGAATGGTATTATTTAAGAATAATTATTTTTTTATTTTTAAAATTTTTAAATATAATTTATTATTTCAAAGTATAAATGTTTAATTCGTAATGATGGATAAGACTTAAATATATAAAATTAAACTTTGATGGATTATTGTTCAATCGTATCATGTTAAGTTGGAAAATTTGATTTTATTATATGAGAAAATATTAGTCAATTTCATTATATGTTTGAAGATATTAATTAATATTAATCAATATTAAATAATTATAAATAGAATAATATTATATTTTTCTATAATTATTATAATTATAAATATTAACTATAATTAATTATATAAAATATATTAATTATTATTATTATATATAATAATATTACTTAATATAATTATTATATAACTAATTGTATGATATAAAATTGTGAATGAATCTTTATAATTTTATTTATTTAAATAAAGAGGTGGGCAATGTGTCCATTTTCAAATGAAACTTTACTATGTTGGTGAATATCTTATATTTTAGGTCCTTCATTGGAATAGGATGAACAAGTAAGAAGTTTGCCATTGTTAAGATTTAGAAAATAAAAAAGATAAATGAGGTCATTGGAATTGCAAAACACAACATAAATTTGGCATTAAAATGTTTGAAAAAACCCACATAAAGTACAGAAGAACCTAAAGTCCTACTATAGAACCCCATCTTATGGTGCCCAAAATGGCTTACCTACTCTTAAATGAGCTCAAAAATATCAAAGTAATTTAAAATCAGTTTAAGATTAATTATATGACTTATTTCAAGAACTTGCCTAATCTACCTGTTATGAGAGAATAGATGGTTCATGCACAATTTTATTAACTATTTTTTAAGTAAAAAATTATTTTGATGTTGTAAATAAAATTAAAACATATAGATTACATGGAAAGTTTATGTTATGTTTTAGAAATCATAATAATTTATTAAACATTTTATATAAATATTGAATAAAGATTGATTATTGAATGTTATTCTTTAAAAATCATTTTTTATTTTATTTTTACAATTTTAAAATATAATTATTAGTCTAAAGTATAAATGTTTAATTCGTAATGATGGATGAAACTTTATTTGAAATTAAACTTTGATGCATTTTTATCCAATCATATCATGGTCAATTGGAAAATTAGATTTTTTTATATGATAATTTTTTTTTTTCAATTTCA
>BSBK01004945.1:0-205000 GCA_027943335.1 Chamaecyparis obtusa | reverse complement strand
ACATATAATTCATGGCCAAGTAGTCAGATTTCATCTAGATCCCCAGGTACCCATGAGCTTCTTTGTTTATTTTGTGTGGATCGACATATATAAATTGCATATAATTCACCCACCTTGTGCATGTGGGACTAATCGACCGGAGATTTCTAAAGTTTTTAAGACTACATTACCCAGCATGGAGGCGACCTAAATAAGAAACCTGAGATCCAAACACAACCTCAATTTGAGCTGGGCTAGACT
Organism: Chamaecyparis obtusa; assembly: GCA_027943335.1. Classification (NCBI taxonomy): domain Eukaryota; kingdom Viridiplantae; phylum Streptophyta; class Pinopsida; order Cupressales; family Cupressaceae; genus Chamaecyparis; species Chamaecyparis obtusa. Next base: position 204,760 of record BSBK01004945.1, on the reverse strand, counting down.
ACAGTCACAACTTGAGCTAAGTAGATAACTGTAGCCTAGTCGGCTCCAAAATCTAACAAACCAAGTCAGATCGATGATCACGCAGTTCACATAGCTGAGCCCAAGGATCAACTCATCGAGTCGAGCTCAAGGAAAGGCAAGACGAGGTCAAGGCCAGATGACTCGAGCCTGAGATATTTGCATTTATAGTGGGTGACAACATTTTGAAGTCAACCAAAGCACACATCGCGGTGAATGAGAGACTAAATAGTATCACATCCCCGCCCCCTACCACCTAGCTCGGCCACACAAATAACTTTGTCACCACCATGTGGCAATCCGACCGCCAGCCATGCTTCCATGCGGGTAGTTCATGCCAACTTACTGTAACTCCATGTGAGCAACCCAACAACTGATCATGACAAGCCATGTGGCAACCCAGGATTAAACGGGTAATTTTGAAAAAAAATGCATTTTTCATTAATTTTATAAGGTTAAATTTGATGGACGTCCAACTGTCATAGGGGGCATTTTTTATTTTGATTTGACAACCATCTAACTGTCAAATTTAGGCTCGTGCCTATGTCATCTTTTCATGAAGTTAAAATTGATGGTCATTTGACTGTCATTTTCTAGCGATTTTGTATTGCTTTGATGACCATTTGACCGTTAAATTTAAGACTATATTTTGATGGTGTCATTAGGTTTGAAAAAATTGTAGCCCTCACCATATGTAGTTTTGATTTGGCAACCTGACTTTGGGAGGCCATAACTTGGTCATTCGGGCTCCAAATTGAGTGCATTTTTAAATTTTGGCTAAAATTTCCTTAAGTTTTTAGTGGTGGTGTTATTTTCTAGTTTTGGTGCACAAATTTGATTGAAATTGAAAATTTTGGTGACTGTACCTATCTGATCCCTATTTTTGCAACTTTAAAGGCTCCATTCAGGCTCATATGAACACATTTTCAGGTGTTGTTATTTTTGAAAGTGTATAATTTTTTTAGTACTTTCTGGATTTTCCATCAGATTATAGCCTTATTTGAGAAAAAATCACTTTCAGATCTAGGTCCTTTTTGGCCTTGTATGATCATTGTAATACTTAGCATTTGATTTAATTTTGAGCAATATTGATTTAAGCCTTCTTTGGCCTCATTTAGGTAGTTGTAAACAACAAAATAGAAGTCTACTTTGGCCCATTTTGACAAGTGGCAATTGTACACACACTACACATAAAGTGCCAAAAGCATCATTTTTAAAAAAAATTGTTTTTTTTTTGGGGGGGAAGGGGTTCTTTGATTAAGTGAATTTGGGTTCCCTCTCTCTCTCTCTCTCACACACACACACACACACAATTTTTCATCATGGGTTCACCTAAATGTCCATTATTAACTTCACACAACTATGCTACATGGAAAGATAAAGTATGAAGTAAACTAATGGAAAGGGGTTTAAATATTTATGTAAATGGTAAAATTAAAGAATCTAATGGTCCTAATGTGGATGATATTGCAAAACATGATTGGGAAATCAAAGACAATATGGCTTTAGGAATTATAAGGCATTGTGTTCATGAAGATATCTTCTTCCACATTTCTAGATTTAAGGATTCCAAGGGTGCTTGGGACAAACTTGAAGACTTTTATGGTAAGGTGGATGAGAAAAATGGATTCATAGTTGAGGATGATCTACTTGTCTTGGATCCTAGGAAGATTGACACAATTCAAGACTATGTCAACAAAGCCAATGAGTTGAGAACACTACTTAAGGATTGTGGTAATCCTATAAAGGATGATAGGTTGATTCATCATATCTTGAAGATGCTACCTTAAAAATATGAATCTTTTGTATCAAGTTACAATACTCATAAGTTGACCATGGAAAGTGCCTTCACTAAGCCTTTATTTGATGCATTTGCAAAAATGTTGATGTTGGAATAGTCAGAGTTGATGGATATGGGGATTCTCAAGTCTTCAAAATCTATGGCATTAGTGGCTAATAATGAGAACCAAATAAGTCAAGGTGGGAGAAGTTTCAACAACAAAAAGAAGAAGTGGAAGCCAAAATCACAATCAGAGACACAACAATCTCCCTCCTCACAACAAGGAAATTCTTTTTCCAACAAGAAGGGAAACAACAACAAGAAGGATAAACTATTTTGTGCACATTGCAAGAAACCAAATCATGATGAGCATCATTGTAAGACTAAGAGAATTTATTAGTTGGAAAACTTACTCAAGAAGAACAATATCAATGTGCCAAATGCTTCCAAGGATTCATCTCTATCCACTTCAAAGGGAAAAGGGCAAGCATTTATGGAAATTTTATGTTCTTTAGAGGATTAGATTCTTGACTCGGGTGCAACATATCATATGGGTACTTCAAAGGGGAAATTTTCTTCATTGAATCCATCTAAGGCACCTCACATATTTTTAGGGAATGATACACAAGTGGAATTTTAAGGGAAGGGAACAGTTGAGATGGAAAATGGAGAGTTCAAGGATTTTCTCTATGTTCCTAACCTTAGCACCATTCTCCTTTCAATTTACCAAATCACTAACTATAGAGGTGGAAATAAAGTTGAGTTCCATCCCAATTTAGTCATGGTGAAAAATATTAAGGATGATTCATTGGTTGAAGTGGGGAAAGATAATCATGACACAAGGCTCTATTCTTTCTCCCACTTTGTGCCTAAGTCTCCTTCACATGCCTTGTTGACTCATACTCAATCACAAAGTAAATTATGGAATGAGCAATTTGGAAATCTTGAATTCAGCTACCTTCAATAGCTTAGCTCAAAGAATATGGTCAAAGGTCTACCTACAATCAACTTTTCCAAGTGTGAATGTTCAACTTGTTAAATGGATATGCATATTGAAGAGATGTTTTAAAAAGGAAAGTCTCAGAGAGCATCAATTATTCTTGAGTTGGTTCATGGTTTACTAGCAGGCCCCTTTCCATTGACATTAGTCAACAATGGTTGCTATGTCCTCACTTTAATTGATGAATTTTCCCACTACACATGGGTCTACTTTCTTGGTCACAAGAATGAAGTGTTTGATAAGTTTCTAACCTCAAGAGTCATGTTGAGAAGCAATCAAGTAAAGCCATCAAAGTTCTTCATGTAGACAATGAAAGAGGATATGTAAACTCAAGAATGAGAGGCTTTTGTGAACTTGAGGGTATTGATCTTCATAATTCAGTTGCATTTAGTCCACAATAGAAAAGAGTTGCAAAAATGAAGATTAGAACTCTTAAGGAAATGATAAGTTTCATGATTAAAGCTAGGTCTCTTGATCCATCACTTGTTGTAGAAGCTATAAGTTGTGCTAATCACATCCTTAATAGATCTCCTCATAATTCATTAGATGGAATGACTCCTTTTGAGGCATGGTGTAGAAGAAAAATAGTTGTGAAACACTTCAAAGTATTTGGTTGTCCAACATGGGCAAACATATCTTCATGAAAATGCAAGGAACCTCCACCAAGGCCTTGCACATTCATTGGATATGAAGAAAGGTTTAAGACATATATAATTATGGATCTCGAGACATATAAGATATTTATAGAGAGGAATGTTCACTTTGAGGAAAGTTTACCTAGCTTATACTCTACTCCTCTCCATAATTTAGACATTGTGGAAACTAATAGTGACAACAATAGAAGTGATTCAGATGGTTCATCTACCTCAACATCTATACACAGGATTACACCTTTGCTTGGTAAACTTAAGGTTGAGGATACTCCATCATCATCTTCCACTAGACCTAGTTGGGTTAGATAGACTCTTGATTTAGCAAGTTCACTTGTGGGGGATCCTTTAGATAGTCACAGGACAAGGTCACAACATCAACACATTCCATATATGCATACATTGCTACAATGATAGGTCCATATGATTCAACACAATAGGGTACACCTTGTCTTGTAGTTCCAATAGCAGGGGATGACTACTTGATAGACATTGCGGGTTTGTTTGTGGAATCCTAAATTTCTGATATGGGAGATATCATTGATGATATACATCTTCTCTTTGATGGGGAAGATCCTTCTTCAATTGTTGTGAGGGAACACCTTGACCTTCATGTCCATTCTCTACATGATCAATCTTTTGAGGTTGAAGTGATTGTGGATCCTTATGTACAACAGTTGCAGGAGGTCTCTTTATCACTAGAGAAGACACTTGGTTATGTGGGACATGTTCTACATCCATCCTTGTTTGATCTTGACTTGTTCTATTCAGTAGTTTTGGAAGGTGAAACCTTTAGTATCAACACAAGGATAGTTGAGCAGTTTTTAGAGATATCATTCATCTTGAGGTTTCTTCCTACAGATTGGGGAGACATCTCATATACACCTATGGATTTGTTTCTTCTTAAGGGGAGGAACATTGTTTGACATTCATGGACTAGCTTATACATTCATCCTGTAGCATCTATCAATGATGGGCATTCGACATTGAGGGGGGGATACCATGTCTCTCTTCTTCTATTACTTCTCTTATGGGGGGACTTTTTCCTAATATGGGGTTTTGTCCTTCTCATACTTCTATATTGTATATACATGATGTATGTCATAATGAGGTAGTCTTGATTACTCCATCCATCCATGCATCTTTTTTTCATCTCTCTTTTTGGGGGAGGGTTTTCCTCATGATTTTTCCCTCTTTCTTCGCTTTATAAGAGATTGCATTGCTTTTGCATTTTGCACATGGGTACCTAACATGGCCTAGTAGCTGAGAACCATAATGCATTGTCATCTATCATTGTGAGATTAAGTGAATTCCCTTATGTTGCACTTAAGGGGGGTTTTGGTGTAGTTAAGTATTTACTAATTACACTTTACTTAAGTTTACTTAGGATAATGCATTTTCATATTAGTTGTCATTGAGACACCTAGGAGTTTGCATTTCATTTTAGCACATGGTTAGGAGAAATTCCACTTTACATGGTGATATTTTTCATCTCATACCTCTTTGTGTGTAAGATACACCTTTAGTGCTCTTATCACATTATCATCCTCTCATTGTTGCACATGTTGCACATACTTTGATGTACAATGGATGATGATCCACCTTTGGTGAGCATGTGATTTCACCTAGTGTGGTTGATATCTTATCATCTCCTTATCATGTAGTCTTATTGCATTTCCTATATATTTAGGAACTCCTACTTTGTAATTAATTCATTCTATTTTATTATTTATCATTATTTAATTACTCATTTGATCATATCATCTTGTCTCTCTCGTGCTTTCTCTTGAGCTTCTAGATCTTGGAATTTTATTCTTTGCCTTAGGAAATTTTTTACATTAATTTATATAAGGAAGATTATAAATTAATTTATAAAGATTAGTTTTGTGAATATTTTTCATTCTTCACTCTCTATTCCTGATGATGGATCACGGAGTGTGATCTGAAACGTCGATGCTAAAAAAACTTACACAATCGAATCCAGAAACTAATTGCATATTTTTTTTAGTTTTAAATGAGGTTTTGGTGCGAGTGTAGTTAATAGCACACTATTTTTGATTGGCCTTGTTGAATAAGGCCAATTAGGGTATATTGATGCCCTAAGTGGATGTTGTCTTTTGCGACTTAAAATACTTTTTGGCTTTTAATTTTATGCTTTGAGGTTTATGTTGTGGAAATTTCATAACCTCTTTATATCATGATTGGTTCACGTGTTACTTTGGGTGCATCTATGATGTGATGCCGTGTGCTCTCTAAGACCTTGATCGATATTTTATTTGACCACAAGGGGTGAAAAACTATTTTTTTTTATTGAGTTTTGATTTGTTAACTTGGTCACCCTTATTATTATATTGTAGTTATTTTGTGATTTGATAGATGATATTATAGATTTATGTTTTAATCCATGTTTGGAGAGTGATGCTTTTGATGCTCTTGATGATTATTGAACTTGTGTTAAGAGACCGTGTGTATATGGTATTTGAGTTATTGATACGCCCAGTATGGGATGGATGGTTTGGATCCTTGTATAGAACTCACAACATGAGCAGATCTTCTTCTCCCTGCATAGAAATTAGAATCTTGATCTCTCTCATTGGAATCATCATCAGGATCTATTGGATCATTGACTATCCCTGCCCACCTTGGATCAACCTAATCTCAACTAGAGAAATAAGAATGAGATTTTTTTTTTTCTCCAACACTTGTCTTTGATGACATTCATAGTTTCTGATTTATGAGAAGTCTTTTATGGTTTTGGTTTTATCTTATCCTTGTTTCTTTTTGCTGGGAGCATTAGAGTAGGTTATCTATGAGCATACAGGGGAAGAGGCTTGAAATGAGAATTGAGGCCCTCAAGTGGCTGCTAGGATCACTCATTATAATGTAACTTAATAAAGTGATGACTTAATAAATCTACTGAGAGAAAACATTGAAAAGATAATTGTGTACCTCATTATTCCTTGAGAGCTAGTACAAGCTAGGATGTGTGAGATGATGCTTTCTTCCTAGTGTGGTGTGTGTTCTGGCATAGTTAGTAGCCTTGTTTGTATGAGAGGTTTACTAATACCACATATGGTCACTTGACTCTGAGGTCCAAAGAGGCTTCTAGGATGAAGTCCAAGGGTTAAAAGTATGTGATGACACTTACCTATATGTTTCCTAGGTTCCTACATTACATTTGGTACACCTAATTTGTGTCTTTATCATTTATACTTGAACCTTATATCCTTTACTACCATTTTATCTAGTGTACCTTGGCATTATTGTTGCTTGTTTTTGGATATTTCTTTGAGTGAGGCCTAGAGTTATCTCCTCATCACAGTGGGAGTGGACTACTTGGCTCCATGTGGTTGGGTGATAGTGATTCTATTACCATTGAGATTTGACATTTGTGACTTTGTGCTTGGATGATCCTTGATGTTTCTTCTATCTTCTTGTTAATTGGTTGAAGACTATCTTATTATCACCATGAGATGTATATCCTATATTTCATTTTATGTATTGGTTAGTGGCATTGATTCTAGAGATGCATATGTATTTATATTATATTATTGTTATCCATGTGACATATGCAGTGGAATATGCATTATCTTGAAGACAAGGATGTATCAGTTTGTATCTTATTTTATGTACCTTTGATTACATTGATGTAATAGATGTATCTTATTATTCAATTGAAATTAATATGTTAGTGTACTTTATGATTTGTGTTCTTTTCATTATGATTAAGTAAAGAATTATGAATACTTTGATTTGGGTTCTAAAATGAGTGTAAGATTTATCATGTCATTATGTTATATATTGTTCTTAGTAGATTAGTTAACTTATATGTAATTCTATGTCATGGAACCCTTGAGACTTGTAGTTTTTAAATGAGTTAGATTTACGAGTATGTATTGTCTTAAGTTAGATTTTTTTTGTATTGTTATTCATTATTGATTGTAAACTCTTAAGAAAAAAATTATTTTGTAAACTTAGTAACATGTTTTAAACAAATAATTTAATTATACTATTAATATTAGTCAACCCTAATATTAGTATAAGTATAATTTATATATGCTAATAGTTTCCTATTGATAATTTTCACATTCATTTAGTACCAATTATTCAATAATGACCAAATTTGAATCCTTTGTACTAGATAGAAACAAATTTTTTAATATCCCACAATTAGCAATTCTTGTAATTATATCTAATAAATGCATACATACGTAAGTTTAATGTCCAAATTATCTCTTCATAAGGACCTAACTATTTATCTATTTTGTTATTGTTTAATATCAAAGAAAATTCTTCATCATAATATACCAAGCACAATTCTTGAATTTAAAATACTAAAAAAATATTCTTAGCTCCACTAGATTGGTCCATCCCAAGGTATCATCTATGTTAACAATATGTACAACAATATATATTATCAATTTAGGTATCATAATTACTATATGCATGAATCTTGCTATGTTAATATATTCTTTCATGTCTGCTATTATACCAATAATGGTTAGAGAAGTATAAAAATTACCCTGTCCTAAGACATTAGCATAAATTTGAACTACTAAAACATATGATATTAACTTTTGAAACACTTAGGTTTAAGAGACAATCACTTTAGACTTCATCTATTCTTATTGATTTCAATGCATTAGGTGACATTTAGTGATCAAGACTTCTCAAGTTGAGTTCAAAGACAAATATCTATTGTATATTAATTCCAATAAAATTATACATAAGAATGATATCAAAATTTAATTTAATTTTAAAAAAAATTGTGAACATCTAAACCACATAGAATTTTATTGACCTATTAATCATTTCATATAATGATAAAATCCCCATATGAAAAATATATTACCCCAATATTTCAATAAATAAATTATCTACATAATCTATGAAAAAGAATAGTATTAATACTAACAAATTTCATTTACCCATTTTTATATAGATATTTGGTATTAAAGGGGTAACAAATGAAAATGATTCATTTATTAATTATACTGTATAAATATTAAGTGTGTTTAAAATAGTCCAAATTCAGTTGAACCTAATTTTTTTCTGATTTATATTTTTATTAGTGTTTCCATATTTTAGTCCCTGGATGTTAAATTCGGTGTTGTATCTGAAAGAATGTAAGTGTCTGGTTTTCTTTTTGGTAATTAACTCTTCTTACCACCCCAAGGATAGTATTCTTACAATGTAATTCAAGCCTTACTTTGAAGTCGGGATGTCTAGAAATTGGGTAATCATGTTTGTTCAAATTCTCCCTCTTAGTATTGAGTTATAGTGGAACTTGACTAATGTTAGTACAAGTCCCAAATTCATGCAAAGAAAGCATAAATGTAGAATTTTAGGAAAAGAAAGCTTTAACTACTAAAGTCATTCATAAATAGTAGCAAAGAAGTGTGATTTCTAACATTCAAAAAGGAGAACTCTATGTTCGCAAAAAAGGTTTTTGATGTATTCATTTTATTGGAAAAAGAAGGGGATGAGTGTGATTTCCAAAATATTGGGATAACAATTGAAGAATCCAACCTCTAATGATTAGGAATAGAATTTGAATAGTGCATTTTCCAAATTCCTAAAAGCAAGTAATGTGTGGTTCTCAAAGAAGAAAGATAAGGTGGGTTTTGAAGACAAAATTAACTCATCAAAGGCAGTTAGTTGTGATCGAGAATTATCCACACTCCCTATGAATCTAAAGCATGGAAGCACATATCATTAGATTCTAAAGAAAGATATGCAAAAGCCCTCCTAATGAGGAAAAGAAGAATCAACATCAGTATTGTTGAAGCACCAGTTCTAAAGTTCCAAAAATCATAACAATTTTAAAAATCCTTAGTGACCTAAGCTACTCATCATAGATCAGAACATTAAATGCACATAATGATTTATCTAAAAGAATGTCTTGTCTAGCATTTAATGCCATCAATTTTCCATGATCTATCGAAGAGTTTCCTTAATTTTGAATAGCTTGTGGAAGAAGTTTAATTGAAGCATTTCTATAGAGACACAAAAGTGAATTCTCTCATATCATTTTCTCCAAGAATAAAATTATATCATCTCCTCTAAATTCATAGAATGACCCTTAGGTACACTAGTTATGACCACATTAATGATATTGAGAGTGAATGGAAGGAGATTGGTGACTTAAAAATAAGTCATTTTGAGTTGGGAGACATTCATAGAAGGGTTTTCCATGAACCAAGACACCCAATAAAAAAAATTAATAGAAAGTGGCCTCATGGAAGCAACTGAATTCCCAGTTGCTATGCAATATCCATAACTAATTAGGGGGTGCATTTATCATTTCAACACTATAACTAAACAAATAAAAATAGTCAATGAAGAGGTTCTTGTCACACAAGACACAACCATTATTCATAATTTATTTCACCTACCCATGAGGGAAGCGTACATAGATTTGGATTTTGCTTGCTCAACTTCAGTTTTTAATGAAAAGAAAACTAGGTGGAGAGCCGTAATGTCAAAAGAGCGGTTTGAGCATGAGAGGTCTAGAAAATCCAATCTTTTGAATACTATCTATGGTGCTAATTTGAAAAGAGAAATCATCGACATGTTGGTCCTATTACACAAAACAAGGGGTAGAGAAGAAGCATTGAACTTGAAAGAGTGGGATTTATTTCTAGTACATACTATGTGCACAAATGAAAGATACATAGATTGGGAGGAGCTTATTAGTGATAAACTTGGGTTCTTGATGAAGAGTGCCAAGCATCATTATTACCTTTTTATGTCTTCATATATTATCTATGTCCTAGCATGAAAAAAATATTGGCCTGGTCTGAATCATGTCAAAGATTTGGAAGAAGACATACAAATCTATGACTTTTATCCTTGCTTGCAGCCAAATAAAAGTTATGCAGAATTTAGATGAGTGAATGCAACATTTACCATGAGATTGACCTAGGAGTTACAAGGGTATCCTAAATGAAGGTTATCTCTAGAGGCAGTTGGTGTAATTTCCAAGTATGACAACTATTTCACTCAATACCCAACCTTAACATATTTGTACGTCGATGCATTTGATGATTTTCCCTACAATTTTCATAGATATCTTGATGACAAGATACTATCAATAAAGTTATGTTGGTAAGTACTCAAGGTGAACAAAAGGTGTGGTGAAAGACACAAGTATAAGATTCCATTTTGTATGAAAGTAGCGACATATTCATGCTCCTCCAATTCTAATGCTATGAATGTAGTCAAGGCTACCACAACCATATATTTCTTCCAAAATTATAAGGTCATTAGATCCTAGTATATTTTTCAAAGACAATCTGCATCTAGGGTTAGCATTTCACCATGTGCCAGAGATGGAATTTTTATGGATGAATTGTAAATATGACATTGAAATGAGAGAAAGGTCTTGGTCAAGACTTACTGTAGACCAAATCAAGCTATACAAAGTGAGTCTTGATATTGATGGTCTATTGGATGATGGGTCCGAACTAGTTGACCCACATTATTTTAAGAAACTTAAAGGAACCCCAATAAAGCCCAGAAATTGGGATGCTCTAGAAATAGGTAATTTTGATGTGCACATGTCTTTGATAATGAAAATAACTCAAAGATGGGTTGAGCATAAATAAACTGAGAGGAAGAAATGAATCTCTATAGAAATACCGCCAAACCTTATACAAAGCCAAGAACCACTACCAACTATTACTATCCCAATGGGTCCCTTAAAGAAAGTATCATCTCAGGCTTCAGGAGGAGATGTTGAACCTCCAGAAAAGGAATAGGAGCCAAATCCTACCTGTGGAGAACTATCTCTTCTTGACATAGATCTCAAAAGAGGAAGAGTATAAGGATGAAGAAATTACAAAACAAGAGGTTCCATAAGGAGAGCCACATAATATGTTGTTACCATAGGTGATAGTAATGTTGAAGATTGATTATCTAACGGTGATGATGATGAAGAGCCACCACGATAATAGGAATACATGATAGTAGAAAGGTTAGATTAGTTATTGCATTATCATTGATGTCAAGAAAATGATTTTTGGTTTATATTATATTTCCATATCATTTGATAATGATATAAGTTGGATGAGTTAAGAAGAAGAAGAGATGAGATATTGTGAAGTTTAAGAACTTAAATGGGAATATGATACAGATCAGACAATGATTATATTATGTTGATATAATTTTTTTCTAGCTAACAAATGATTACGTTAAGTCGGTAAAGCATGGTGATGAAGATTTGTCAAATTGGTAAGTAAATTTGTTTTGGATAACAAGAAAGATATGACACTCGGTAAAGGTAAAAGGAAAAAGGAAATAACTGGGTAAAGGAAAAGCAACTGAAGGCACCGAACATAAAAGAAAGGTTTAGTCAGCAAGTGAAGTTAGTTGAAATTCAAATGGAGGACACTAAGTGAGGAACAAATATTAAATAAGGATTGAATCAACATTTAATGATTAGCTATGATGATCTAGATGATCATAATGAAAAGGAGAGTTAGTTATAAGAGATCTAAAAACATGAAAACTCTAGGTGAACATCTACAACAAGATCTAAATGGAAAAAAGAGATGGAACAAGTTTCAAGAAAAGTTCAAGTTCTTGGGTGAAAAAAAAAAGTGTTACCGAGATCTAGATTCATGGTATAATGAATTGGATAGTTAAGATTGACTAAATAAAAATGTAATAAAGGAGATTAAGAGGAAAAAATTATATATACAAAGGATGGATTTTTATGAACAAATGGCTAACAAATTGAATAGTTGAAGGGTCATTGATTGTTGTAGTGAAGAAGGAACGAAGAGATTTTGAGTGGAAAAGAAGGATTTGATGAAGTGTTGAAGCCAATGGATAATGAAGAATTGAAGTGAAGATTGAAGAGTGAAAAAAATATCTTATTTCAAGAAAAGATAGTTGCAAATCTACAGGTCAATTTATTTAATGTTTCTTACTAGCATTTGTAACAGAGAAATCTCTTAACATAGTGGACTTAATAGTCTTATTGTAAAATCCTTGAAAAAGGTAACATTCTAAAGAGAATTTGAATCCCTCTAACAAGGCCACTCCTAAAAGGGTGAAGATCCTAATAGATCTGAGGTAAATCCCTTAACTAGGTCATAGCTAATAGTGTGCATTGTAATCTTTAACCAGATTGGCTCTTAATTGAGTGTACTTTAGAAGAGTATTTTATTAGTGGGTGACAAGTCCCATAGTGTTTTTTTCCCAAAGCTAGGTATCCAGGTTAAATACTGGTGTTACATGTGATGCATTATTTGTTTGAATGATTTACTGATTATTATATTTTATTTGTTTTTGTCAAGAAACAATGAAGTTTTTTTTACTGAGTTGTTATCGAGTTAATCAGAGAAAAGTTTTTAGGTATTTGGAATCAGGGATTACTAATTGACCCCCCCTCTTTGTAATCCAACAATTGGTATCAAAGATAAGTACTCTGAAGAGATAAGTTTAGAAGACTTGAGTAAAAGATCCAAAGATGTATAGGAGAGAAGTACCTAAGTTGAACAAGGAAAGTTTCTCTACATGGAAAAGAAGAATGAGATTGTATGTATATGGGATTTAAGAATCTGCACTGAATCTTCTGACTAATGACTACACTCCACCACCTCCTAGACCTATGAAAGTTGATCAAATGAGAGAAAAGGTTATGATAGAGATTTCTTCTTCCCTCTCCAATGTTGAATTCAATGATGTTAAGGAATATATTAATTCAAGTGAGATGTGGTATAGGATTACATTTATATATGGAGGAGATCAACATGTACAAAAGGCCTAGATTGATAGTCTCAGTGAAATTATGATGAAGGATGCATAAAACATCACACAATATAGCAACAAAATCAAGGAAGTAGTGAGTTCCATTAGAGGTGTTGGTGGAACATTGACTAATGAAGAAGTGGTAACTAAAATTATGAGAACTATTTCTTCTAAGAAGGCTATTAGAGTATCTTCTATTTAGGAAGTGAGATCTATACCGAACAATGTTGTTACTCTTGAAGCTCTAATCAGTAAGTTGATTTCATTTGAGTTAAGTAATTATGATAATAGTATATCAATCATTGAAATTGCATTCAAGTCATCTCTAAGAATTGATACATCAAGAAAAGACAGAGAGATTCACAGTAGTTCATATGGAAATGAATATGGTAGTATTCTGAATGAGGAAAAAGAACAAGAAGAGATAGAGGCACTGTTAGCTAGAAGACTACCAAGAGGTAAAGGAGAGTACAAAGGAAAACTACCTTTGATATATTTTTCATATTGCATCTAGATGTCCTGGAAATGATAGTAATGATAAGAATGAAAAAAGAGAAGCAACACCTTAGATTTAGAGATTACAAGGACAAAGGTAAGAAATATTGCTACCTTGCTAAGGAAGGTGTAACCGATGATGAATCTGATGATACTGAAGAAGGATATGAAGTTATCTATGTTGTTGTAAAGGAAGAATATGACGAAGAAAAGTATGAAGATGAAAAATTATTTATTTCTCATGTAAGTAAACCTGACCCATGGATTATTGATAGTGGATGTTCACATCATATGACTAGTGATATTGACAAGCTTGATAATCTAGAAGAGTATGATGGAGGATTTGTTAGATTTGTAAATGATGTTCCATGCCCTTTGAAAGGTAAAGGATCCATTTTATTGAATGAGAAGATGAAATTTAATGATACATATTGGGTTAAAGGATTGAAATATAATCTATTTAGTTTTGCACAACTGAACAATACTAGCAACCAACTGGAATTTTAGAATAGAACTTGTTAAGATTTATGGTATTGATGGTGATATGAATGAAGTTGGTGAACAATAAAAAGGTAATTTATTTTATCTTGATACTTCTGTAAAGAGTTTCTTATTTACTAAAGTTTAATATGTATGGCTATGACATAAGAGACTATGTCATATGAATTTTGATAACATGATTAAAGTAAGTAAAAAGAATAGAGTCAGAGGTATACTAAGATTAAGAAAACTTGATAAAGCTATGTGTAAAGAATGTCAAATTGGTAAGATGACTAAGTCAAGCATCTCAAGTAAATCTTACTCTACTAATGGTATCTTGGAGCTAGTACACACTGACCTTTGTGGCCTATGAGAATTCAAAGCTATTATGGAGATCAATACTTTATTTTGTTTGTTGATGATTATTCCAAAATGATGTGTGTTATGTTTCTAAAAGAAAAATATGATGCATTCCAAATGTTTAAGTGGTATAAAGAAAGAGTTGAAAAGAAAATAGGAAAAAAATTGAACTGTTTGAGATCAGATAGAGGAGGTGAATTTATCTCTGATGAATTTACTATCTTCTACAATGAGCATGGAATTAAAAGATAAGTATATGCACCAAGGAATCCACAAAAAATGGAGTAGGTGAGAGAAGGAATAGATCTATAGTTTATTGTGCTAGAACACTGTTAATTGATAAATAAGTTGCACAAACATTCTAGAGAGAAGCCATAAGAACTTCTATCTGCACACTAAAACAAATAAAGTTGAAGAAAGGAACCAACAAGACACCTTATGAGATTTGGTTTGGTCACACACCAAATGTAAGTTAAAATCTTTGGAAGTAGGTGTTATATACTGAAAGATTTTAGAAATGGAAAATTTGACTCTAAAGGAGATAAAGGTATATTTCTTGGTTATTCATCAAAGTGAAAAGCATATAAATGTTTGATCAAGGCTACTAACAAAATTGTTGAAAGTGCAAATGTAAGAATTGATGAGTTTTTCAGAAAGGAATGAAGAGGATAAAAAAGTGGAACTTGATGATTACAAAAGATTTATTTATGCATGGGAAGGTAATTCAATTGAAGAAACCAAGCTATATCAAGGAGGAACCAATGAGCAATGTGAGCCTCCACCGAGAGATGAAAACACCGATGAACAGTCTACTGAGCTTGTATTAGGAAAATATGTGAGAAGACACCACTCACTGAGAAGAATGATTGGAGACAAGAATGCAGGAGTCATGACAATAAGTAAGTTGAAAGATAACATATGTTTGATTTCTAAGTTTGAGATGAGATTAGTGTAGAATGCACTAGGAAATGAAGATTGGATTAATGTTATGAAAGAGGAAATTTATTAGATTGAAAAGAACAACACATGGTCACTGGTACTAAGACCTAAGGATAAGAATGTGATTAGAACAAAATGGATCTTCAGAAATAAATTCAATGATAAAGGAGATGTGATTAGAAATAAAGAAAGGTTAGTCTACAAAGGGTATGCACAAGAATAAGGTATTGATTATGGTGGAACTTTTTCACTTGTTGCTAGATTAGAATGTGTAAGGATATTACTTGCATATGTTATGTATAAAGGATTTAAAGTTTATTAGATGGATGTTAAGTCTTCATTTATGAATGAAATTCTTGAAGAAGAAGTCTACATTTAACAACCTAAAGGATTTGTTTAGAATTCTGATAAGGATATGGTTTGCAAGCTACACAAGGCTTTATATGAATTGAAGCAAGCACTCCAAGCATGGTATGAAAGATTACACTCTTACTTAATCAAGATTGGATTTGAAAGAACTAGTGATAATAACAATTTATACTTGAAATGTGATAGTATAGATAAAATTATTATTGCTGAGATATTTGTTGTTGACATTATATTTGGTGGAAATGAGATAATGTCAAAATCATTTGCTAAGGAAACGAGAAAGAAATTTGAGATGTATATGATAGGAGAGATTAAATTCTTTATTGGAATTCAAATTCAACAAGTAAAGGATGGGATCTACACAACACAATCTAAGTATATCAAGGAGATCTTGAAAAACATTCAATATGGAAGAATCAAAATTGGTTGGAACATCAATGGCTATTGGTTGCAAATTTTCAAAGGAAGATGACACTAAGGAAGTAAATGAGACACTTTACTGATCCATGATTAGTAAACTATAGTATGTTGTCCATAGCTGACCATATATTGCACATTCAATTGGTATATTTGCAAGGTTTTCTACAAACCCAAAGGAGACACATATGACTGCAGTGAAAAGGATATTTAGATATCTGAAAGGGACTAAATATTTTAGTCTGTTATACACAAAAGGAGGATATTTTGATCTCAAGGTATATACTGATGCTGACTAGGATGGAAATATTGATGATAGAAAGAGCACTAGTGGCAGAGCTTTCTTTTTAGGAGAAAGGATAGTGACATGGTTAAGCAAGAAACAAAGTTGTATTTCACAATCTACTACCAAATTTGAGTATGTTGTTGTAGCTATGAATTGTTCTAACATTGTATGGATCAAAAAATTATTGGAAGATATGCATGAAGAGATTAATGATCTAGTTGCAATTAATTGTGATAATACCAGTGCTATTAACATATCAAAGAATTCGATGATGCATTAAAAAATAAAGCATATATCTATTAAATATCACTATTTGAGAGAGAAAGTACAAGATAAGCTTACAGCATTGGAGTATGTGAATTCTAAAGAATAAATAGCTTATATATTTACAAAGCCATTATCAAAGGATGCTTGTAAGTATCTTGGAGGTAAGTTATGGGTTATTCCCCTATCCAATGTTCATTAAAGAATGCTGGATGTTGCATCAATTCTAGTACTCAATAGAATATCTATATTATGAGTTGATGCTAGTCTTCACTCTTTAAGTTAAGCCTGAAGTTGTGAAAAATAAGTTTATGACTGCAATGAGAAATCTATACATTTGAGGTATCATTTAAGTTTGTATATCTTTAGCATTGTTTTCAAAGAGGGAGAATGCATGAGACTAGATGATAATAAGTCAATTGATGTAAGGAAATGAATGAGAATAATGTTGATAGATCAAAGAGAGAGAATGTTTCTGATGCATTCATGTTGCAAAGAGAAAAATGGAATAAAGTTGATGGAATCAAAAAAGGAAATTGTAAAGAAGACTATAGAAGAAGATCAAGTACATCAAAGGAAAAGATAAAGCTTAGAGGGAGAATATGAATGATAGTGAAGTGTTACCATCATCAATTGAACACTGAATATTGTTAGTGTTGCCATCAATGCCAAAGAAGGAGATTGTTACCATGACTAATAGTAATGTTGAAGATTGATTATCTAATGGTGATGATGATGAAGAACAACCAAGATAAGAGGAATACATGATAGTAGAAAGGTTAGATCAGTTATTGTCTTGTCATTGATGTCAAGCAATTAATTTTTGGTTTATATTATGTTGGGGTAAAAGTACAAACTTGTGTTACACTTTTATAAAGGAAAAGGTCAACAACACGCAAAGTGTTCAACTTTAACAACATAAAAGTGGCATTTGTGTTTATAATTTGAAGATTATGTAAACTGATGAAATGTGTAAAACTGGATGAAATTTATGTCTATAATTTTTAAAAAAAAATTTCAACAATAATTGATACATTTTTTTAATTTTTGAAGTCCATTTTTTAATTGCTGAAAAATGTTAAAAATTTGAAGTTTGGTTTCCGTCAAAAAAATATATATGCAAAAATCTTTTTTTATTTATTTCAAAATATGTTATAGATGACATGTATAGCTATTACATAAAAAAAAAGATTGGTTTCTGAAAGATATTTTCTCCATTATGACTACTCAAAGTTGAACTTAGCCGAAAGTGACAATTTTTATCTCCCACCAAATTTTCCCTAACAAATCTACACCATTCAAAAAAAAAATTACATATTCTTGAAGAGGACTCTCTCTAGTGTTAAATATAAATTTTAAATTTTTTTGTTATGATTTATTATTTTTTTTCTTTTTTTGAAGCAACATCTTCTCGAATGTTAAAATTCCTACTTATAGTATTTTAAAATTATAATATATTATCTCTAATAAAAATATTATAAAAATTATACGAGGGTAATATTGACTCCGAGATCTACAAAAGGATAGAGAAATGAAAGGCTAAATTATTAGTTGATTAAAGGTTAAGGGTTTCAAGCTACCGATATGTTCAAGAAAGTATAAAGTGTTTAAAATGTGATAGGTGGTATTCACAAAATTACATAATAGTGGAAGTCATTACGTTCGTTTGAGGGGATTCATGGTGAGGGGTTAACGTCCCCACCAACATCCCCCTTGCGGTGATGACAGGGCTAGCACAACATTACGACAACTAATTAAGTAAGGTTATTTAAAAGAATAAGATTGATACTATTAAAGTTTGTAATCGATTAACACTAATACAAATAATAATTTATCATAGTAATCTCCTTGGTGAAGCAATATTCTGAATTAATTTAATTATAGGATGAAATTAATTCACTAAGGTTAAGATCTCCAGCAAGAAAGAATTCTACTAAATGATGCAAAAGAAAGATTCCTATTTAATAGCAATTAAATATGTAGCTATAATTAGTGAATAATACTAAATTTCATTTACTTCGGTAATTAATAACCTACCTAAAGTTTCCATTTTAATTTAAGGATAAATTTCTATAAGGAAAATAATTACCTAACAAATAATAATAAAGCTCGTCTGAAAGAAAAAAACTAAATCTTCTACCCAAGACTTTATACATTATTATCCTGGCTAAAAGAGTATAATCTAAAAACAATAAACTTAGGGAAACATTTTCCCCACACATAAGTATATCTTCTCCATAGTAGGAAAATAATTAGCATGTTGGAATAAAGATATATATTCTTTCCCACTAAAAGATTAAGCTAAAAAAATATGTAAAAAACTAACATCAACTATAACTTAATAAAATTATTTAAATGCAAAATAAGCAAAAAACAAAATGGGAAGGGAAAGATATTCTAAAAAAATATGGTAAAGTGGGTTGACCCATCTACCCTAACCCTAATTCGAATTTAGGACTAGGGTGGTTTGGGTAAAACCTCAAAACTTACTTCTCTCTTTTAGTTTGCCTCAAAAACTCTTCTTTTCCAAACCCTAAGTGGGTATGTTCATTTTTTTGTTATTTTCTACTTGCAAGTATGAGGAGGATCAACAATGGAGGGGAAGAACATATGAGATTAATATTTGTATCAATATATACACATTGTATCTGTAACACCCCATATGAATAATCTAAATAAATGACAACCAAAAGTAAACCAAACAAATTAACCAGAAAAGCACAACATTTTTTATTTATTTAACAAGATACAAATTAGCATCAAAAAACCACTCAACTGATTTAACCAGTTATTTAATATCCAAGGGTAATTGATTGCATGAGAGTATAACAATATACTCAATATTTAATACATATTTTCTAAGAGTTCCAGATTGTTTCTAATTGCCCTTATCTATCCTAAGCACTACTCTGATAATAAGTAACCAGGTAATAATCTATTTTTCGTATATCTTTATAGCAGCTAACCATTCCCCAAAAAACATTGTTTTCCTCATCTATAATCCTGAAAACACCAAATAGAAAACAACCACAAACAAACAGGGCTTAGTCAAGAAGACTAAGATGATGGAATACCTCCAAAGCATCTGCATCATACTGGTTAGAACCTTAACAAAATAATCTAAACCATACATATAAAAATAGATATATTTCATTATTAACAGGAAGCATTTCATTTCTATTCAACAAAAATAAACAAGTACTTTATTTCATTTTCAATAGAAATAAACTCGCAAAGAAAATGACAAGGTGATGATCCACTAGCTTTGGGTATCTACATAAGAATCAACGATCAGTAACCATATAGGAAACTCGAAGAATTCATTATGCCAGCCTTATTCTTTACAAGCAATAAGGTAAATCCATACCCTTACTTCACCAACATGTGCAAGTAATCAGGGCAACATATTTTATCTTTTTAAATGAAACCCATAGCCCATGAATTATTAAATTATCACTTAGTAAAATAACTGACAGATATTCTTTCACCTTAAGGCTCCAGACAAAAGTTAGTTTCCCTTACTAAGGATCACATTTGCATTATCTCAAAACACTTCTTACTATCAATACTAGTTAAACCATAATAAAACCTGAATTATCAAATTCAACTAATAATGTTACTTAATAACTTAAATCTTTAATACTGAATCCACAATTTAAATATCCACATACACCCATGAAACCTCTTTCAGAACAACCAT
This sequence comes from Chamaecyparis obtusa, assembly GCA_027943335.1. NCBI lineage: Eukaryota > Viridiplantae > Streptophyta > Pinopsida > Cupressales > Cupressaceae > Chamaecyparis > Chamaecyparis obtusa. The sequence continues at coordinate 184,246 of BSBK01004945.1, read as the reverse complement.
AGCAAAGCATCTTCTTTTCATCAACTGAAAGAATAACTTAAGAAAGAATTTCCAATACTATCCTTAGTAAACTCAAATAATAATAATACCAAATTCCTAACATCCAATTGCAATATTATATCAGATGATTGAAATATCCAATTTTATTATCAACTGACTATTACAGCTAACACTTAAAAATCAATTCCATTAATCTGACACATTATAACTAACAGAGTTTATTTGTAAAACCATGGAAGGTTAAAAATCAAATTCATATACTAATGTTTAATGCAGAATTACACATTATCTACATATTTGCCACCCATATAAAAATGCACTTGTTTCAATTCTCTCATCTCTGTTACAAAGTCTACACACATATATATACATATGCATATACACTCACCGTATGTGTATATACATACATACACAAACACACACACACACACACACACACAGACACACACACACACACACATATATATATATATGTTCCTACAAGTATATATATATATATATATATATATATATATATATATATATGTATCCTTGCAAATATACAGAATTTCAGAACACTACATCAACATAATTATAATTCTATCAAAAAAACATAAAAATCAGATAACTCATTCAAGACATGTATTGTCATTTACTATTGTCACACCAAATATTCCGCAGACAAAAAATCTATTGCTACAGTAGCTATTGAATGGTCTACAGACCACAACTAAAACCAAGTCTTCAAAAGAAACAATGTGACTGCAGTGACTTCCACCACAACCTTCTATAATAACCGAGAGTACCAAAACACTGAGAAATGATAAACTATATTCCCATATTCCACTACAGCACGTTCATCAAAAAGAACATGATTCCTAAAGAGAACTTACTAACAGACCCAACATATCCCCTAGACAAGCAACTGCAAAATTTATGATCGAAATCTCATCCACCTCTCCCTATAGCATATAACTAGCGATGGCTATATGAATAACTAACACTTGAGACCAATACACTGCTATACTCAACATAAAGAACTATAAAATTAGCAATATGAAGTCGGGTACAAGATATGAAATTGCATGATGTTCCAAGGTTGATAAGAACCTTTCTAGTATGGATACAACACTAATTCAAACCAGGGAATCCACAAAGCCTGATAATCATACACAACAGAGGATCCAATAAAACTTAGAAGTCTCGACACCCAAATGCCTAGCGATAAGTCCAAATTCCAACACTATAATTATCTAACCCCCAAAACACAAATTTATCATTCCAAAAGCTCGGTAGAATTGGTAGCAGAGATGCGAAAACTCCACAGTCCTAACTCCCAAAATGTTACTCCCTTAAACATCACATTTTAGTTCCCTTGACCGAGGTAACAAAACTTACACAAAACAGTGAAATACATTTGCTCCCAAGACTCAAGAAACCCTACATCCTCATAATCCTATCATAACAGTATCACCGAATTTGACAAACCCTAAATCAACATTTCACATTTACTAAACAAAAATCACACACAACCGAATTCCCAAATTCTAACAGTGAACATAAACACTCCAATGCTTAAAGACCAAACATATAAAAAGATACTTCCATAGTAACACGTAAATCATTCCTAACACAGTGAATGCTATGAATAGAAACTGTGTTCAATGAACTTTTATAAACTAGATTCATAAAGAAAACAAGAGTTTGAGTTAGAGAATGCCCCTACCTGAAACATAGAGTGAGGGTGTTCAAACTTGCACAAAGAAATCCACAATCCATGCTCTTGAACTGGCAAGCTACTCTAGAAACAACCTTTGCACAGCAATGCAAGAGAGCACACCGTGACAGAGCTCAGTTCATTGTAGTACTAGTACTTAACTAAGAATTCCCAAAGACACATGCTCAAAATTAAATCACACATGGATATAACAATCAAAATCCCAATGCACATATGAAACATTGCAAAACAAATGTTTTAAACAAAGTGAGATTAGTATGTCCAAGTCATATTAGGTCATATGACATGAAAACCTTAGGATGTGCTTCAAAGCCAAAGCCTAGGTTAGAGAAATTACTAACCTTAGCCTATCTTACCATAATACATAGAATGTTAGGGTAATACTAACACCCCTTCCTAACTTTAACACATAAATTTACCATAATACATAGAATGTTAGGGTTTTTGTGCTTGTGAACTGAGCTCTGTCATAGTGTGCTTTGTTCCATTGCTTTTGAAAGGTTGTTTCTGGAGTAGCTCACCAGTTCGAGAGTGTGGATTATGGATTTCTTTGTGCGAGTTTGAACACCCTCACTCTGTGTTTCAGGCAGGGGCATTCTCTAACTCAAACTCTTGTTTTCTTTATGAATCTAGTTTATAAAAGTTCATTGAACACAGTTTCTATTCATAGCATTCACTGTGTTAGGAATGATTTACGTGTTACTATGGAAGTATCTTTTTATATGTTTGGTCTTTAAGCATTGGAGTGTTTATGTTCACTGTTAGAATTTGGGAATTCGGTTGTGTGTGATTTTTGTTCAGTAAATGTGAAATGTTGATTTAGGGTTTGTCAAATTCGGCGATACTATTATGATAGGATTATGAGGATGTAGGGTTTCCTAAGTCTTGGGAGAAAATGTATTTCACTGGTTTGTGTAAGTTTTGTTACCTCGGTCAAGGGAACTGAAATGTGATGTTTAAGGGAGTAACATTTTGGGAGTTAGGACTGTGGAGTTTTTGCATCTCTGCTACCAATTCTACCGAGCTTTTGGAATGATAAATTTGTGTTTCGGGGGTTAGATAATTATAGTGTTGGAATTTGGACTTATCGCTAGGCATTTGGGTGTCGAGACTTCTAAGTTTTATTGGATCCTCTATTTTGTATGATTATCGGGTTCTATGGATTCCCTGGTTTGAATTAGTGTTGTATCCATAGTGGAAAGGTTCTTATCAACCTTGGAACATCATGCAATTTCATATCTTGTACCCGACTTCATATTGCTAATTTTATAGTTCTTTATGTTGAGTATAGTAGTGTATCGGTCTCAAGTGTTAGTTATTCATATAGCTATCAGCAGTTATATGCTATAGGGAGAGGTGGATGAGATTCTGATCATAAATTTTGCAATTGCTTATCTAGGGGATATGTTGGGTCTATTAGTAAGTTTTCTTTAGGAATCATGTTCTATTTGATGAACGTGCTGTAGCGGAATATGGGAATATAGTTTATTGTTTCTCAGTGTTTTGGCACTCTCAGTTATTATAGAAGGTTGTGGTGGAAGTCACTATAGTCACATTGTTTCTTTCAAAGACTTGGTTTTAGTTGTGGTTTGTAGACCATTCGATAGCTACTGTAGCAATAGATTTTTTGTCTGCGAAATATTTGGTGTGGCAACAGTAAATGACAATACATGTTTCGAATGAGTTATCCGATTTTTATGTTTTTCTGATAGAATTATAATTATGTTGATGTAGTGTTCTGAAATTTTGTCTATTTGCAAGGATACATATATATATATATATACTTGTAGGAACGTATATATATATATGTATATACACATACTGTGAGTGTATATGCATATGTATATATATGTGTGTACGCCTATAAGTATATACATATGTGACTTTGTAATAGAGATGAGAGAATTGAAACAAGTGCATTTTTATATGGGTGGTAAATATGTACATAATGTGTAATTCTGCATTAAACATTAGTATATGAATTTGATTTTTAACCTTCCATGGTTTTACAAATAAAATCTGTTAGTTATAATCTGTCAGATTAATGGAATTGATTTTTAAGTGTTAGTTGTAACGGCCAGTTGATAATAAAATTGGATATTTCAATCATCTGATATAATATTGCAATTGGATGTTAGGAATTGGGTATTATTATTATTTGAGTTTACTAAGGATAGTATTGGAAATTCTTGCTTAAGTTATTCTTTCAGTTGATGAAAAGAAGATGCTTTGCTGTGGTTGTTCTAAAAGAGGTTTCATGGGTGTATGTGGATATTTAAATTGTGGATTCAGTATTAAAGATTTAAGTTATTAAGTAACATTATTAGTTGAATTTGATTGTAGATATGGAAAATTGGCAAAGGCTTAATTCAATCAATAAGGTGCAATCAAATCATCAAAATAGCACGAAAAATCAATAAATGGAACAAAGGCAATTCAAATCAAAGGAAAATTCAATTAAATGATTAAATGATTAAATAAAGCCTGAAAAGGGGAAAAACACTAAGAAATTGATTAAATTCAATTAATGACATAGTTGTTGAAAGCAAAAATCAAAATGAACCTCTTACCCTTCATGGCTAAATTTAATTACTTTAATTAATTAATAAATATGAATTTCCCTCAACAAAGGAAAAAAAGAGACAAAATGGACACAAATCACTCACTTTTGTTGAAATGGTCCAGCCTTTTGAAACCATTTAAATGTTTGTCCCCCAATTTAGGGACAAAGCAAAGCCAATTGACCTTACCCAAGCATAACCATGGTTATCTCACTCTACCCCCTACCCTTGGGAAAATCTTATAAATAGAAGGCATTTTGAGGCATTAATCATCCACTCCATATCTTTGAATTGCAGCAAAGCTCTTGCAATTTGCATCCACATCACTCACTTAGCATTTTTCATTGATAATTAGCTTTAATTGTTGATCATTTTATAGATTTCTTATCAAATAGAGCTAGAATTTGATAATTAGATCTAGTTTGCATATCATTCTTAGTTCAATTCTCATCTTTAGAGTGTCACTAGTGAGGATCATATATGAGAGCCTCATTTACCACTTTATTTTAGAGATCCATGAGATATTTAGATTAATTGTGCATTATTTAGATTAGTTTGCTTTGAATAGTGTAAATTCTCTTTAAATCTTGTTATTTCATGAAGGTGTAAATCACTCACACACAAATGGCACCCACCATGGGGCTCTAGGCCTCAAATTTATCATAATTTCCATGTTATTTGCAAAATTTAGGCTAGAATTGCATGAATTTGCTCACTGTTTGCAGGTTACAAAAAATAAATCACGCCTGCCAGTAAAGAAGTCACGCCTAAAGCAAAGAGATGTCGTGTGTGGAAATTCAAATATCGCCTGAAGTCTGAACGATTACACTTTTCAGCCTGTAGAATCACGCTTCTGGCGAAAGAAATCACGCCTGCAGAAATTAAACTCTCGTGTCACGGACAAGCGGTTGATGCCTTTGGTCATTCAAATGTCGCTTGGATAGAATTAAAAGCCGCGGCTGAGGAATAATTTTACGCCTGGTGAAAAGGGAGTATACTGCCTTATTCATTTAATTTCTCACTTTGTTGATTTGAAATGTCGCCTTTGATTAATAAAATGTCACTTTTCTGGTATTAATTTGTCACTTGTAATAAAGAGTTCACGCGTTGTTATAATTTGATATTGCACTTGATTATTTTAATCTCGCTTGAGCCCCTTTTGGTGACGCTCACGGTTAAAGTAATTACATCTTTATTAAATTAGATCTCACATTCAGCATAGACAATGTCGCCTGATTGAGCATTTATATTTTATCAGAGTAATTACTGTTGTCGCGTGTAGTAAAGATTTCACGCTTTGCTAAAATTTGATATCGCACTTGCCTATTTTAATCTCACTTGAGCCCCTTTTGGTGATGCTCACGGTTAAAGTAGTCATGTCTTTATTAAATCTTATCTCGCCTGTAGTCTGGATAATGTCGCGTGGTTGTATGTTCTCTATTTTTATCAAAATTGTTAAAATGATGACTGTATGCTAACTTCACAGTCATTTTTTGTCTCAGGAGCATGGTCTGTCATAAGAAAGTGCAAAAACCAGAGAGAAGGCATAACTTAGAGGAGAAATTGATCTCTAAGAGGATAAGGAAAGAAAACCAGGTACACTCTATTTTTGTTCTCAACAATGATTTAGAGAAGGAAGTAGAATTATATGCTAAGTACATTGCTATTGTAGATGCTTACAAACGAAAATATTTCTCATTAAATTGGGAGTTTAGTCCTTAAGTTTGTAAGAATTTTGCAAGTATTTTGGTAAAAAGAATCAAAAGCATAATCAATTATATCATTTTAAGCTTTGATTTTGGTTACTTTGTTTATATTGTGCTGACTAACTTGTTGGTGGAGGGAACGTTTTGCTAAGGTAAGGGAAGGATTTAGAGAGAAAATAAGAAAATCTACTACTTAAAAATGTGCCTAGCCTTTGATAGCATCGTTTGAGGTATTTCTCTCATCAAGCTCGCACATTCCCTTAGCTTGTGGCATTTCAAAGTTCAAAACATAGTTTAATCATAAAAGGAAAAAATAAACACTTCAATTCTAAGAACCCCTTTGTCACGGGGTTGAAAAAGAACCAAATTGATTGTGAGTGTTTGGGATAAGGAAAAAGCAATAGGGATATGCTCTTCACTCTTTGAGTGAATCAAATTCCCAAACTTGCTCTACCAAATCCACTTTTCATGCTTTCAAATGAACATGTTTAAAACTTAGTGGGCTCGCCTCCCGAGATTGCCTTAAAAGGGCCGGTGAGAGGGACAGCCCAAAGTGGGATACACTTGCTTTTTCTAGGAGAATTTGACCCACTATAAAATGAAATGCGTGTATCCTTAATGGGGTACATGACAAAAAAAGATTTTAGCTCTTTCGAACTTCCTGTAGTAGTCCTAATGGATTGCGCAAAATCGTGCTTTGGTGCATGTGGGAAGCCCCTTAACATACTTGGGGGATGAAAAGCTAAGATCTATTTTGAATGGAAAACTTACTACATAACGATAAAATAGAAAAACTACCTATTAGAGCCATGTTTACGAACCAATTATGTGCTAGGTAGATTGTGTGGAAGCTATTCTTGTGTTTAACCTGTGAAAACATTCAAAAATACACACATTAGAGCATTCTAGGGATATGGTACCCAATTGATGTGTGTGTTGAGATTGTTTTTATATTTTCAAACAAGATATTCCAAAGTTATTGATCAAAACATCATTAAAATTTTAAACCATTTAAAATTGATCAAAAACTTTTACCTTATTCCAAAAACTAGCTTATCAAGAGAAGAAAGTCAACATACCCTTAAAGTTTGTTCATGCCTGTTATTACAAGATCACTCTCTATAAGGAAAGCATTACAAACAGACGAGACCTACAATGGAGAAGAGCTCCCATTTCTGAAGAACACTTTCATTACTTCACGAGTGACTGAAAAACCCGCTAAGGCAAAGGACATTAACAAGATGTTTAGTGGTACCCTAGGAAATACCAATCCCAACAACCAAGGGAACAACATGAATGGGGGTATGGATCCTAACAACAATCAAGGAAATTCTAATAATGGAGGAAGAGATCCTAATTCTCAAGAGGCAAATTCACAAGGCAACAACTTATTTCCTCCTCATAATACAAACTTACCCCCAACGGCGGAAGAAGCCACGATTGAAAGAGTGTTAGAGGCAAGAAAATGCCCTTATTTCATAGAACTAATGAAAAAGACCATGCTTATGGATAAAGAAAAACACTTCATGGACTTGATACAAACGGGGGTAAAGCTACCTAAAGGTTTTGACATAGAACAATTAAAGCCCAAGGAAATAGAAGACCCTATGGAAGCAATAAGGGAACAATTCAAGGCATTACAAATGGAAATTGACAGTTTGAAACAAAACGGGGCTCCTAAGCCTTTCTCTATTGAAACATTATGTCCTTTTCCATTCGATAAGAGTTTGGTCATGGTGCCTTTTCCCATTAATGTAACATTTCCTAAATATGAGAGGTATGAAGGAACATCTGACCCACATGATCATCTTCGGGGGTTTTGTGCATTGAGTCTTGAATTCATGCATGAATCAACCTATTTAATGAGACTATTCCCAAGAAGCTTGGGAGTCACGACCATGGATTGGTTTTCAAAACTACCATCCGGCATAAAATCCTTTGAAGAGTCAGCTTCTAAATTCATGACTCATTACTCTTATAACATCAAACATGAGGTCACAATGATAACGTTATGTAACACGAAGCAACAAGATGGAGAAGCCTTCCTCACATTCTTGCAAAGATGGAGGACTGCATTTTCTAGATATCCAAGAAGTGTACCGGAGAAAGAAAAAATGGATATCTTTATTAACGGTTTAAGAAGTGAACTGAATTATAGACTAAGGATGCAATGTCCTAAAACCTTCCAAGATTTGATTGATAACTAAATTACAATGGAAGAAGTGTTGATTAAGAGTGGAGAGTTGAAATTGTACAAGGAAAATAAGAATAACTCTAACTCCAACAACAACAATACCAACAATCCAAATAAAAGTTGGTACAACAACAATAGCCATTATGCTGCAAAGAATAACAACAAAGGTATTGTTAATGATGGTGTAGTGGAATCCAACAACTTGAAGGTGATTCCATTTTCCCTTACAAAGACACCAAATCAAGTGAATAATACTAATCAAGCATATAATGCACCTTCCAACAACAACAACAATGCCAACAAGAATAATCAAGGAAACAAGGATCAAAATAGCAAGTATGATAAGTATTTGAAGCCCACTCCTGCAAGACACTTTACACCCTTGGGAGAATCACTTGAAACTGCATTAAAGGCTCTCATGGCTAACAATGTTATTACATTACTCGCTATTAAGCCTTATGAACCAGAACACAAGCCGGGCTGGTGGGATGCTAAGCATCATTGTGAATATCATAGGATTCGGGGGCACACTACAAATGAATGTCTACAATTAAAGAATGTAGTGCAAGACTTGATAGATAATAACATAATCACTGTTGATGGACCCCAAAATAATGAAGATCATACGGCCTTCAAACAACCTTTTTACAAACATGATAAAGGTGAGTCATCAAATGGAAAGAAACAAAGTGCCAATAATCTCAACTTTGCACCATCATATGATCATATTGTTAATGCTATCATCATTAATGAACAGCCTCAAAAGGAAGCAACAAATCTCATTACAAGAGGGTAGAATTCTAGAATGACTTTACAAGGGATAGTCCCTCAAAACACCAATATCCCACCATCCAACATTGTGGTCAAACAACCTCCTACAGTAGCAAGGCCTTATAGTTTGGTGGACCAATTGCAACGTACTCTAGCACAAATCTCAATCTTAGAGTTATTGAAGTTGTCACCGAATCATAAAGAGATTTTGGAAAAAGATTTGGAAGAGACACATGTTTCTACTACCTTAGGGGAAGAAAAATTTCAAAATATGGTAGGACATCTTGTGGCTCCCCATTGTCTTTCATTTTCTAATCAAGATGACATGTCTATAACTCATCCTCAAAATTTGCCATTACATATAGAGGTTTTGATCGAAAGGCATAGAGTCAAAAGAGCCCTTATTGTTGGAGGGGCTGGTCTTAACATATGCACATTGAGTCTTGTAAAATCCTTAGGTCTATCCGAGTCTTGCATTGACCCTACAAAGAAAATCACCATAAAAGCTTATGACGAAGCTAAAAGAGCTTCTAAAGGCATGATTGTGTTGTCCATCCAAGTGGGACCAGTCAAGAAGGAAACCAAGTGTCAAGTGTTGGACATGAAATTAACCTATAACATCTTATTGGGAAGACCATGGATTCATGAGATGCAAGCTGTCCCATCCACATACCACCAATGCATCAAGTTCCCATACATGGGTGAAGAAATCACAATTGGAGGAGACTCAAATCCATTTCAATATTGTAATGCACTCAAACCCTTGCATGAATTATACATTCCACATAATCGTGAAGGAATTGTTCCAAGAATCACCAATGAAGATGCACAAAATCCTCTTCAAGCTAGCTCAACTACATCAATTAAGGGCAAGGAAAAAGTGAGCTACGAGGGTCCAAATGTGATGGAAAGTCCATATGTGGCACCTAAATTGGAGACAGTGATCTACAAACCTACTAAAGAGGAAAAAGAACAAGCTAAAGTAGATCATTACCAATACATGAGTGAGATGATGAACAAATTTGACAAACAATGCAAGATTAGTTCAAAAGGGGTAGGAGAATATTTAGTTTCTCTATTTGACATGCCCATGTCTCCCAAGTCACATGGTAAACCATCAAAAGAACATCTTCCACATAAGTATAATTCTTATTTTGTGAAGGAAGATAGCAAAGCAACATGGGATAAAGAAGAAGATGATGTCCTTCAATGGCTTTATCATGATGAGGATGGTACCTTAGACACTCCCATGGAAAGAATTCAGCATGTCAATATACAAACCGAACAATATGGGAAAGGATTTGATATTATGCAAAAGATGGGATACAAAGGAAGAGGACCCCTAGGCCAAAGAAATAGAGGGTTATTAGAACCTATTGAACCTATTTGGAGGGCAAGTCATGAAAAATCCAGAGTAGGTTTCCAATACAAGGGAGAAAGTTCAAGTCCAATGCATGATTTTCATCCTCAAATAAATGCATTAGAATCCGAAGGAGATAGTGATGACTCTAGGGATTATGAATGGGATACTTTATCAAATGAGTCATGTCAAGATAAAGAAGTCATTTCTATACATACTTATGCAAAAATCCCAAAACAAGATGCTCCAATTAATGAAGAATCTCCTACTCAAAGGCCTAATATAGAACAAGCATCTAGTAGTGGAGCATGGATAGAAACATTTTGGACACCTTTAGAGGAGGGAAATTCAAATGTTAGTTTTAACCTGCTTGTGGCTTTTCCCACATTGTTTCTCGTAGAGGTCGACAAGGATTCAAGCGAAGGGGACTTTGACCCTGCTTCCATGGATCATCTTGAGGAAGTGCACATCATAGATCTAAATGATACAATGTATGAACCCTCAAATGAAGTCATGTCCATAAATCCCATTGATGATACCTTACCCAATCACTCCTTAATTTTGATACATCCGGACCTCATTGATTGGGATCAAACCGAACCACATGACTTACTTTACTTCCCAAATGACCAAGCGACAAACCAATACCTCAATGCGGTTAAACCCTCTTTCACAAACAAACTCAATATAGACATGATGACAATAGCAAGGGTCCAATCTCTTAGTCAAAAAAAGAAAAAAATGAGAAGATCTATTGGTGAAAACCCAACTGTGGCACCATTAGAACCAAAAACAATGAAAATAAAAGATGTTTCTTTTGGTGAAAACCCAACTGTGGCACCATTAGAAGAGAGATTGGATACTTTGCCTGAGCACGAAGAAGAAAGGTCATCTATTCTTATAGAACCAACAGAAAAAGTTAACATTGGTACAGAACTAGAGCCAAAGGTCGTACACTTGGCTGCATCACTCACATCTCTTGAAAGAGAGGACTTTATCAAATTCTTCCAAGAACAATAAGTAAATTTTGCATGGTCATATGCTGATATGCCTGGACTAGATCCTGATTTCATAATGCATCATCTGAATGTTAGACCTGGAGTTAAACCTGTGAAGCAAAAACTAAGGAAAATGCACCCACATGTGGCTCTCCTAGTCAAGGCAGAATTGGAAAAATTGTTAAAGGTGGGGTTCATAAGAATAATAGCATATGCTGATTGGATCTCTAACATTGTGCCAGTTACTAAGCATGATAAATCTATCTGTGTGTGTACGGATTTTAGAGATTTAAACCTTGCATGTCCCAAAGATGACTTCCCATTGCCAAGCATTGATACCATAGTGGATCTAACAGCAGGTCACACAATGTACTCATTAATGGATGGATTTAGTGGCTACAACCAAATAAAGATTTCTCTCGAAGACCAAGAAAAGATAGCATTTACTTGCCCTTGGAGTACTTTTTGTTGGAATGTCATGCCCTTCGGTTTAAAAAATGCTGGAGCTACATATCAAAGGGCCATGACAACTATTTTCCACGACATGATGCACACTTTCTTAGAAGATTATGTGGACGACATTCTAGCAAAGTCCCACAATAGAGAAGAGCATTTACAAATCCTAAGAAAAATATTCATTCAGTTAGAACAATTCAAAGTTAGATTAAACCCAAAGAAGTGTGCCTTTGGTGTCCAATTCGACAAGTTATTGGGTTATATAGTGTCAGCAAAAGGCATTGAAGTTGATCCTGAAAAAGTACAAGCCATTCTAGAAATGGAGATTCCAAGAAATATTAGCCAAATGAGGTCACTACAAGGAAAGATTCAATCAATAAGGAGATTTATCTCTCAATTAGCAGAAAAGTGTCACTCCTTCACCAGATTGCTACACAAGGACACTACATTTATGTGGGATGAAGAATGTGATAAGGCCTTTTCTATTTTCAAGACTTATTTGATAAACCCACCTATTCTTATGTCACCTATCAAGGGGAAAGAACTGTTGTTATACATATCAGCCACAGAAAGGTCTCTAGGCATATTGTTGGCACAAGAAGATGAGCAAGGAAAAGAAAGGGAAATCTACTATCTTAGTATAACCTTAATAAAATATGAACTCAATTATTCATTCATGGAAAGAGCATGTCTAGCAGTGGTTTTTGCATCTCAAAAACTAAGACATTATATGTTGATGCATAAGATCAAATTAATTGCCAAGATTGATCCTCTCAAATACTTGCTAAGTAAAACTACCTTAACAGGTAGAATAGCAAAATGGGTCATGATCCTAAGTGAATTTGACATTGAATATGTTGATAGAAGAGCAATTAAAGGACAAGTGATAGCAGATCACTTAGCAGATAACCCAATGGAGTCTACACAAACCATGCAAATTGAATTTCCAGATGCAGAAATTGTCAACATAGAAGCAAAGACATGGAAATTATATTTTGATGGATCTTACACACAAGGAGGTTCTGGAGCAGGTATATTATTGGTTACCCCTCAAGGGTACACCATTCCAAAGTCCTATAAACTCTTATTTCCATGCACCAATAACATAGCGGAATATGAGGCATTAGTCATTGGCATCAAAATGGCTTTGGAATGGAATATTGCAGAATTAAAAGTGTATGGGGATTCCCAACTCATAATCAATCAGGTTAATAATGAATACAATACCAAAGATATAACATTGATGAAATATAAAACCTTGATTGATGGATGGAAGAAGTACTTTGATTTGATTACATTTGAACAGATTCCATGAGAAAAGAATAGAGCAGCAGATGCCATGGCTACCTTGGCTTCATTGTTACAAAAACCAGATCAAAATGAGAAGTATGAGTTCTTGGTGGAAGAGTTGGTAAAACTGGCATTCAACCTTCCTAACACCCAAATTGTTTCTCTTTTACATGGACATGACTCTCCTTGGTATGGACCCATCTATACTTACCTTAAAGACCAAGTACTCCCCATAGATCAAACTCGTGCCCAAAAATGTAACTTCATACGCCAAGCCACCCGTTACCTAATCCTTTTAGACACATTGTATCGTAAGGGTCTTGATGGGACGTTACTTAGATGTCTAGAGGAAGAAGAGTCTAAGTTAGCTTTACGTGAGGTCCACGAAGGCATTTACGGGTCACACTCAAGCGGTCTTAATCTAGCTAAGAAAATCCTTCGTTTAGGGTACTTTTGGACAACATTAGAAAAGGATGCTTGTCAATTTGTGAAGACATGCAGCAAATGTCAATATCATGGTAATATGATACATGCACCAGCTCAAGAATTACACCCATTCATTACACCATGGCCTTTTTATCAATGGGGTTTTGACTTGATTGGAATCATACATCCTCCATCTTCAAATAGACACAAGTATATCATCACAGCAACAGAATACTTCACCAAATGGGTGGAAGCAGTTCCATTAACAACAGCAACTGGCAAACAAATTTTAATGTTCATTTTGAACCACATAATTTGCCGCTATGGTATTCCACATGCCATTATCATGGATAATGGGCAACAATTCAAAAATCAGGATATTGATGAACTTTGCATGACATTTCACATTACACATCATTCATCATCCATTTATTATCCACAAGGCAATGGACAAGTTGAAGCAACGAACAAAAATATCCTTAAAATATTAAAAAGATCAGTTAACAAATCAGGAAGAGATTGGCACGTGCAAATAAATCCCACACTATGGGCTTACAGAACTAGTATCAAAACACCTACAGGAGCCACCCCATTCTCTTTAGTCTATGGAACCAAAGCAGTTCTACCATTAGAAGTTGAAATTCCATCTCTACGGGTTTCATTAAGAGGATTGATCACTGATGAGGATTATAGGATTGCCAGGCTACAACAATTGGAATTGTTAGAGGAACACCAGACTCAAGCTTATGAGAATTTAAGAGTTTATCAAAATAGGATTTCACGCAATTACAACAAACACATCAAACAAAGAACTTTTCAAGTAGGAGACTTGGTACTAAGAGAAAATCCCAAAAATCAAGCTGAAAGGGAAAAGAAAGGAAAGTGGGAAGCTAATTGGATAGGCCCATTTGTGATAGTGTCATCCTTTGGAACTGGAACATATAAGTTATCAGATTGTAATGGTGAAGAATTACAAGAACCCATAAATAGCATTCATTTGAAGAGGTTCTACACCTAAAGTAGATGAAAGAGTATAAAGAGTATCAGATGAGAGAGCATCATAATTATTGTACATAGTTGAAAAGGGATCTTAAAAATACCAAAAACATTGGAAAAGAAGAAAGATAAAAAAAAGTGGAAAATTGAGCATGAAGAAAGCAAAAACATTTGAAAAACTATCTCTTGGTGAAAACCTAGCAAATAGGCGCCAAGGTGATAAAGAAAAAAAAAAAGAAGAAAAATACAAAAAAAGAAAAAATGAAAAATACAAAAAAAAATGAAAAAGAAGAAAAAGCACCTCGGTGAAAACCTAGCAAATAGGTGCCTCGGTAGCAAAAAAAAAAAGTGAGCACCCAAAGGTGAAAACTTGGCAACAAGCACTTTTGGTTCCCTTAAGTCATTTCCTTCCTAGTCACATGTGTACATAATGCATCTCATCATCCCATTTGTCTAAACCTTCATTGCATCTGTCATTTGTACATAGTCATAATAATATTTTGTAGCATCATCCTTTGCATTGCCCAAAGTTGTCAAACTTGATACATCAAACACTTGGGGGTAGCATAAACAGATCGAAAAGTGGGTACCTCAAAAAGGATTCAAATGAGCAACATTCAGTCATAAGCAGAAAGGGATCAACATTTTCAGAAGAGAGATCAGATTTTTGTAAACCTTTGATGGATATCATTGTTTATTAACCAAGAAGTTGACTACCACAACAAAATCCTTGAGCCTAAATTGACTTATTATTCAGGATTAAAAATCAAATATCATTCTATGATCAAAACACTTGGAAATATTATTTGAAGATCAGAAAATAATGCAAAACACCTAGATAGATTCTTTTGAAAAGTTGGTTAAAAATCTGTTTACTTACATTAATTCAATTTGTATCAAGTCTTTTTAGCTAATCAATGATGTTTTGACTAGATTGGCAATGATGGAGACATGATATTTTTCTTGACTATGAAGTGACTGTTTGGAGGAAGATTCATTGCCTTATGAGAATTCATCTAAAGACATGGTCATCAAAGAACCATCGAGGATTATCTTATAAAATAATGAGTTAACCTTTGTTTGTTTATGCAACCAGATACCTTGGATATTTAGATTCTTCATATCTAAATGACAAAATCCACTTGCAACATAGAATCTGACAAAATTGGTATTCGTACTCTCATGATTGTTTGTAATCAGTGATAGTCGTATCGACGAGACCGATGGGAAAGAAAAATGGAGGTTACCATATGAGCAATAAAAAGCGATATTCATATCATCATGTCAGTGGGCAGTGGTGATTGTATCAAATTTTTGGTCCCAAGTGCTCAATGATGAAAATATATCCTCAAGGCATTTATTTGCTAAAAGCTAGTGACACTTAGCTACATTCATAAAAGGTTAAATGCATTCTCATGTTAGATTAATTGCACATGCATTTTTTTCTCAAGGGCTTCATTTCACATCAAAAAGGGGGTACATAACATCATCAACAAGGTCAAATCAGCAAGGACAACATCACCTCAATATCATCTTTTCTACAATAAAAACATGAGATTATACTTTTTTGCATTCATTCCATATCATTAATCATTACATAGATATATTATCAAGAAAAAGAAGGAAATAATCATTTACATGTGCATCCATATAGATTGCATACATGAGAAATAACATATCAAAACTGCATCCATACATGAAGAAATAAATGCATCCATCTATCTATATCATACATAAGATACATTGCATTCATAGACACATCCATCCTAAAAACAAATGCATTAGATAAACACATATAGCAGCATCTAAAGGTAATCTCATATATCATCAAGTAAAAAGCAGGAAAGATCATAAATGTCCTCATATCACATGTTAACTCAAAAAACTCAATGCATCAAGTATAATAATGATATCATAAATCAACTCTATAATCGCCCATCAACAGGGGCATCAATGTCAAACAAGTATCAAAGTACAACTAGAAAGGTGACACCAAGGTCACAAGAATATGGTACAACATCAACTATCTCAACATTAGTACACAAATGATCAACAAGAGCACTCATAGCTCAACTCTTGTCACCACTGGGAGGAGGTCCTGGAGGAGGTTGTGGAGGAGGCTGTGATGGAGGCTGCTGAGGCGGCTGAGGAGGCATCTGACCAACCATAGCAACAAGGAGAGGAACCAATGGAGCCAAACCTGATACTAACTGCTGAATCATAGAAGACATCTGTGATACCTCTGTCTGTAATGCTCCCACATCTGCTCGCAGCTGGGTAGTACTAGAACTCTCCCCAACCTCATAGGTACTCTGAGGATCACTTATATCTATAGGAGCTTTTCCCCAATCACAGGAAAAAGCTGCTGGCATCTGCTGTGCACCTGTATCCTGACCATCCACGGTAGCCTACTATAATCCTGCTCCCGTATCCTATCCGGCAATTGGATCCTACCTAGCAGCCCTCACATGATCCTGACGATCTATCCTCTATCTCTGTGCTACTGCAGGATGAGAAGGAGGAGGAGGTGGTGCCTGTATCTGTATATCTCTCGCTCATCCTCTGAGTCTAATCATCACCCTACCTCATGGTCTACCTCTATGTCTCCTCCCACCACTGACATCATCACCATCATCATCTCACCCAAGCACTGGCTCTGCAGGGTCTGTAAATCGAGGCATAGGATGCTCCATCAACCAAGCTAGATACTCCTGAGTAACCCCGACATCTCTAATGTGTAACCTCATATCCCAGTCCATATAACCCAGCAGTGATATCTGCTTAATAGCATCATCATATGAAGGCATATGTCCCCAAGTAGCCCTCTCTGCACTAGAATGAGCATACATTGCTGATCCCTGAGGCATAGGCTGAATCTGCCCAAACTGCTGTAGTACTCTACCTGCCAAGAATCTCTCAAGAATAGAGTCGATCCTGCCGATCATCCATCGAGGAGAAAACATATATGGTAACTCCAAACTATCCTCTCTCCAATCCTCGACCTCGACATATGGTCTCCAATAGACCTCATCCATATCATCAATCTGACATTGCCAATACTCTAAATGACCCAAGTGATGCTATGTCACCATCCCAGTATACTGCCATGCAAAAGGATATCCTAAAGGTTGATCTCGCTCTAATATAGGATGACTAACTGGTAAGTGCTCCCATATCCAAAGCTACAAAATATGAATCCCAGCAGATAATAAAGCTAATCTCCTATACACCACCTCATGAAGATCGTGATAAAGCTGTGCCAGCACACAAGATCCCCAGTCAAAGCGTCGAGGCTGATGTAGCAAATCCTCAATAATCCTGCCCCATCCCACTAAAAATCTGCGACCCCGCCGATCAGGTAATAATACACCACCAATGATAGCACCTAATAATGCTGGTAAAATAGGAAATGAGGTAAACTGAGGCCATAAGATGCAATCATCACCTATAGACAGATCTCCAAATACTCATCAACAATACATCCCATCATAGACTGCATCGTAATATGCTATCTCTCCATGAGTTGGGATCTGTAGCAATCTATATACATCCTCAGGAGTAATCATCATCTCACCCTGTGGTAGCCAAAACGTGTTTGTCTCAGAGTGCCAACGCTTTGCGACAGCGGTAATCAAACCTCGGTTCATCTAGAACGGAGGAAGCTCTAATACACATAGTAAACTATAGCATCTAATCACTCACCTCTCGGTGTCAGTCAACTGCTCCCTAAGCTCCATCACCCAGTGTGGTACAGTCCAGAGGTACAGAACAGGGACATCCTCCTGTTTAATCAAAACACTGGAATCACATGAGTAACTTACTATCAGGAAATCAAACAATCAATCATAGTCATCAATTTAAATATCCTATCAGACCTACCAATCCTAACTCTAAGCATTGAGGAAGGATGATTCTAGTTTTATGTCTCTAAGCATTTGAGAATAAAATGAATGGACGATTAGATCCATGACCTATCATTCGTGATGAAGATTGATTAACCTTATCCTTTGATATTATAGTTACCAATGTCCTAATTCATTGTTGAAATCAAACAAGGGGAACACCCTAACTGAACATTTGATTGAATTCATTGAAGTGATTGATATCAATCAAGTTGATGTAATCGAGCAATCAGACGTCCTAGAAAAGTCTCACAAAAAAAAATTAAAAAAAATTTCACTTACGTGACTTTTCTTTTAGGTGTCATTTCTTTTACCAGAGGTGACATCAAATTCTCCATACGTGTGATTTTAATCATTCGCGTGACTTAATTTCATGGACGCGGTATAAGATTTTCCACAAGCGACATTTTATTATCCAAGATTTTCACGCGGTAAACAATTAAAATGCTTAAAACCCTAGGCGATATTAAATTATCCGCAGGCGATAACGGATTTTCTAAAGGCATGAGCAAACTTAAGGAAGGCGATATTAAAATTACCAGAGGTGACATTTAAAATTTTTAGGCGTAATTAAAATGCACGGAGGTGACATTTCTTTTCACAAACGTAGAATCAAAATTTTAAAATGCATTAAATGAGGTCATAAATGCAACTTTTAAAACATGAAGAAAATTTGAATGACATACCGGAGGACCATCGGTCACTCTCCGACTAAACTGGCGTGCTCTCTCAAATTGATCCTCGCGATGTGGGACCACCATCATGTAAAAAGGGCTAAAATCAGAGCTGAAATCTCAAGAGGGAACGGTGCAAATGAATAGTAAAATGAGGGGTTTTACCCTATTTAAGGTGAAATTGGTCCCAATAAACACTTAAAAATGTACTTTGGACCTATTATATGACATCTTCATTCACTGGGGCATGAATAAAACTTGATTATTTCTTTCAAACGGTATCAGAAATCAAAACATATTCCAACTACTCAAAATCTTTCAAATCAAGGAATCAATATGTTTTATTTCTGAGGGGGCATCAGAGTATCAAATGGGCATCACATCAAAAACATTTATCAGTGGGGCATATCAAGTTATCATATCATATCGTATCGATCAAGATATCGTACATCAAGATATCATTTCATATCAGTATCATATCAGGAGAAAAATCAATATCAAATCTGCTATCATATCAAACTTATCAACATATCAGCAATCAATTAACCCAGGACCTTTATCAGTGAACCCAGGACCTATCATCAAATGAGGACCCATATCATATCAAAGGCATCAGAATCATATTAGCACCATCATCAGAGGTACATCATCATCATCAGGAAGTACATCAATCAGAACGATCAGAGGCATATTGGAACCAAGACCTGAATCAGATCATCATACCAAGGGAATCTTTGAATCGGTGTTCTTCGCACATCGACTCAAAGAGGGGCATTTGTAGATATGCAAAATTGGCAAAGGCTTAATTCAATCAATAAGGTGCAATCAAATCATCAAAATAGCATGAAAAATCAATAAATGGAACAAAGGCAATTCAAATCAAAGAAAAATTCAATTAAATGATTAAATAAAGCCTGAAAAGGGGAAAAACACTAAGAAATTGATTAAATTCAATTAATGACATAGTTGTTGAAAGCAAAAATCAAAATTAACCTCTTACCCTTCATGGCTAAATTTAATTACTTTAATTAATTAATAAATATGAATTTCCCTCAACAAAGGAAAAAAGGAGACAAAATAGACACAAATCACTCACTTTTGTTGAAATGGTCCGCCTTTTGAAACCATTTAAATGTTTGTCCCCCAATTTAGGGACAAAGCAAAGCCAATTGACCTTACCCAAGCATAACCATGGTTATCTCACTCTACCCCCTACCCTTGGGAAAATCTTATAAATAGAAGGCATTTTGAGGCATTAATCATCCACTCCATATCTTTGAATTGCAGCAAAGCTCTTGCAATTTGCATCCACATCACTCACTTAGCATTTTTCATTGATAATTAGCTTCAATTGTTGATCATTTTGTAGATTTCTTATCAAATAGAGCTAGAATTTGATAATTAGATCTAGTTTGCATATCATTCTTAGTTCAATTCTCATCTTTAGAGTGTCACTAGTGAGGATCATATCTGAGAGCCTCATTTACCACTTTATTTTAGAGATCCATGAGATATTTAGATTAATTGTGCATTATTTAGATTAGTTTGCTTTGAATAGTGTAAATTCTCTTTAAATCTTGTTATTTCATGAAGGTGTAAATCACTCACACACATTGATAATTCAGGTTTTATTATGGTTTAACTAGTATTGATAGTAAGAAGTGTTTTGAGATAATGCAAGTGTGATCCTTAGTATGGGAAACTGACTTTTGTCTGGAGCCTTAAGGTGAAAGAATATCTGTCAATTATTTTACTAATTGATAATTTAATAATTCATGGGCTATGGGTTTCATTTAAAAAGATAAAATATGTTGCCCTGATTACTTGCACATGTTGGTGAAGTAAGGGTATGGATTTACCTTATTGCTTGTAAAGAATAAGGCTGGCATAATGAATTCTTCGAGTTTCCTATATGGTTACTGATCGTTGATTCTTATGTAGATACCCAAAGCTAGTGGATCATCACCTTGTCATTTTCTTTGCAAGTTTATTTCTGTTGAAAATGAAATAAAGTACTTGTTTATTTCTGTTGAATAGAAATGAAATGCTTCCTAGTAATAATGAAATATATCTATTTTTATATGTATGGTTCAGATTATTTTGTTAAGGTTCTAACCAGTATGATGCAGATGCTTTGGAGGTATTCCATCATCTTAGTCTTTTTTACTAAGCCCTGTTTGTTTGTGGTTGTTTTCTATTTGGTGTTTTCAGGATTATAGATGAGGAAAACAATGTTTTTTGGGGAATGGTTAGCTGCTGTAAAGATATATGGAAAATAGATTATTACCTAGTTACTTATTATCAGAGCAGTGCTTAGGATAGATAAGGGCAATTAGAAACAATCTGGAACTCTTAGAAAATATTTATTAAATATTGAGTATATTGTTATACTCTCATGTAATCAATTACCCTTGGATATTAAATAACTGGTTAAATTAGTTGAGTGGTTTTTTGATGCTAATTTGTATCTTGTTAAATAAATAAAAAATGTTGTGCTTTTCTGGTTAATTTGTTTGGTTTACTTTTGGTTGTCATTTATTTAGATTATTCATATGGGGTGTTACAGTATCTATAATTATTTTCTCATATAAAGATATTCAAACCCAAATCAGCAAATGGGCTTAATAGATCTGGGTCTCCAAGTGTTCATGTTGTTGGTAAGAAGGATTAAAAAATCCCTCTCTCAAACTATTTATTTACTTTTTGAAGTAATGCTAGCATACCCACATGGTTCTTTTTGTTTAAAACTTAATAGGTCTATTTTAAGATCTTTTTTTTAATTTAGAAAAAAAAAATCTCTCTTTTTAATGTATGTGTGTTGGGGGAGTCGAGGATCAACCCCACTGCTCGCATCCTCTAAACTGTGGAGGGCCATGTAGTCATGGTCTGTGGAACCACAGGTCCATGTTCGTGTGGGCTATGGAAGCCATAGTTTCCACAGATCTCGTGGGTTGTGGACTCCACAGTAACCATGGTTTGTGGGCTGTGGTTTTCCATAGTTACCATGGTTTTCCATGGGATGTGGGGTTCCCATAGTTACCATGGTTTTCTGTGGGCTGTGGGGATACCCATAGTTACCACAGTTCCCCGTAGGCTATGGGGTTCCTAAAGTTACCACAGTGTCCCATGGGCTTTGGGGTTCCTATAGTTACCACAATGTCCTATGGGCTGTGGGGTTCCCACAATTACCATGGTGTCCCATGGGCTGTGGGACTTTATAGACACCACGGTTCCCATGGGCTATGGGGTTCCATAGTTCCACGGTGCCATGGGCTGTGGGGACCATAGTACCATGGTTTTTGTGGGCTTTGGTTTTCATAGCCCCCTCTTATTATTATTATTGTTATTTTTTGGTAAAAGGCCGAAGCCAAAAGTTTTATTAATCATTTACTCAGATATACAAAAGCCCCGCTTAGTGTAGGCACTGGTAGGGAAGAGTGAGGTTGAGAAACCCTCTAGCCTTGCCTGGGACCATATTCTAGTTTCTAATACATAGTGTTTTTAGGAGGGCATCCCCTTCCATAACATTTTCAAAGAGAGATTATAAATTTTATAAATGGTTGAGCTGAACTATATTTGAAAGTGAGTCATGATCTATAGAGTGCTTCAACCCTTCATCAGAAATGGATTGCCTTCCTTTTGGTTTCTACGCTTTTGATTTCATGCTATTCCAGAATGAAATCCAGACTTCAATCCTTGTGAAAGATAGCTCCTTCAACTGCCTCTTGATCCATTATTCCTGACACAGCTAAATTTTGACTAAGATCCTTGTTAGTATATCATTAATTTCTATAAGAAGTGTGTTATGAAAGTAAAGGAAAAGTTAGAAAAGAAACATTTTTTGAAAGAAAAAAATACTTCTCAACTGGGCTATTGTTAATTAGATTGGATAAAATAGAGAGGCATTGTGCTCATCCTTATGATCATTAGAAACCAAAAGTAGCATATTAATCTTTCCTGGAAAAAAGATAACCAAAAGCCTACCCATCTGTGATTGTTGTCTACAAAATAACCAAAGTAGAACTCTCTAACCTATAGTCTTACTTGATGAAAAACTATAAAACTATACCCATGACCACTTGATTGCCAGTTAAAGAGACCTCAGAAGAAAAAAATAGGATTCACCTGGTAATCGTATTTTTTAAGTCGACATTTATACAGCTATGTGTCAACTTTAAAATTAGCAATTACCAAAGAAATTCTATCCATTTCCAAGTGATAAAACCTACAAAGCCATCCATTAATAAATAATGAAGTTGTTGTTGGCTTCTTACCAAACCTTTCATCTGATTCTTCAAAGATTCTTTAAGACTGAGCTTATCTACCTAAAATGCTACACGTATGTTAAGATGCCCTTATATACTAAGTGCCTTTGCCAGCTAATTTAATGATTAAATTTACTAACGGGCAAGAATTCTTTAATATAATCGAGGTTAGGCATATATCCTAAAAGGAAACTAATACTTAAGCAACTTTAAAATTTGGATTTCTTTTGAAATTCAGCTTCTCCACTAGATAAGTTCTGATGGATTGAAACAACAAACCTAAAGTTTCTTTAAATCAAAACCTTAGGAGAAAAGGAAATACCAAAGTGAATGTGAAAAGTCCTTTCTTAACTCTGAAACCTGGCTTATGAATCTAGTTAAACATATAGAAAGGAATGCTAAGATTGATTTATATAATTTGAAAATGAACATAAAAATATATCCATATATATAATCTATTATAGATTGATATATATATATATATATATATATAAAATCTTGCATGGGCTTATATATATATATATATATATATATATATGCCCATGCAAGCTTATAGGAATATATAAATAAAAGAAAGTCCACACTTGCTCTGTATAAATGGAAATAACCTCATTCAAACATACATATGAACCCAAAGGATTGTCACAAAGAGCTCTCCATCACAAATAATACCACCTACATAAGGTTTATTAACCATTTCAACCTACATCTAGAAATTATATGAAGACATTCATTTGCATCTCAAATTGCTCAAAGCAAATACCTAACAAAACCTTATACATATATATATATATATATATATATATATATATATATATATATATATATATATATATATATATATATATATATATATATATATATATATATTATAAAAGAAAGTCCACACTTGCTTTGTATAAATGGAAATAACCTCATTCAAACATACGTATGAACCCAAAGGATTGTCACAAAGAGCTTTCCATCACAAATAATACCACCTACATAAGGTTTATTAACCATTTCAGCCTACATCTAGAAATTATATGAAGACATTCATTTGCATCTCAAATTGCTTACAACAAATACCTAACAAAACCTTATAATTCAGCCAAATCTTATGAACAATATACAATTATCTCCTGAATATTGGAGATATCAGAGACATTAATCCAATTATAGTTACATAATCATGACTATAGGAAATAGATGATTCAGAAATACTTATGAATATGCCTACCAACATATAGTGTTCCTTTGTAAGACACAAAATGACCATGCTATGAAACATATTAGATAAGAAGAAACAAGATGCCTAGATTGATAAATTAGGATTTAATTATATATATATATATATATATATATATATATATATATATATATCCTTGCAAAAGCATATATAAATATCTATATCCCTGCCGGTATATAGATATGTATATATCTATAATCAGAAATTGTCCAACTGATCTTACCCCTTGTAAATACCGAATCAGTATAACTTATTAACCAAATAAACCTTCATCTGAAATTATTGAAAATACATGTACTTGCTTTGGTAGGACTATTTGAATATCCATAGATAGCTTTTATTTCTCAGAGACGATGAATCTATAAACATCACATAGTAATTTTAACGTAAAACACCTTAGTACCTATGTTTTATTTACATGTAATTACTATGTATGAGGTATCTATTGATTCTTTGAGACATCCTTTTTATAAACTTTGATTAATTATGATTCTAATGTAAGAATGAAATAAGTAACAATTATCTTACTAAAAATAGATAACCTCTGCTAGAAGAGCCATTTGAATTAGAAGAAATAGGTTAAGCATTGACACAAGATCTGCACTAACTTATTTTATTCTCTTCCTCAAATTACCACAAGCCTTAATTTGTAAGCTTCATGCTCATTATTAACCATTTATTTTTAGATAGAAATGTCTTACAGAGTTTGTATGATTTTCCTCTAAAGTGTAGGCTTGAACTTCCGAGGACTGTTATCAACATAAAAGTCCAACCTTAATATTTATTATATTAACAAAAAAGAGGTATGGAGCAATAGATACGAAGGGAAAAATATAGAGGACATATATCCACAATATTATTTAATATACTAAGAAGACCTTTGGATGTCCTTTATGGTAAAATGCCTTGTTTAGGATCCATTTGAGGATTTTGATGACACCGTCAAAATTTTGTCTTCCTTTACCAGTTTCAACCTAATATCATCATCCGTAATAAATTTAGTCATCCAATATCCATCTAGAGGAGATCTTATATGGGTGAAATATAGAAGGAAATTCAGATTCCCTCTTATGGATGGGGTTTCTTCTAAATACCGATCCCAATCTTCCATCTCTAGAATAGGAAATGTAGAGACATATCCTTGGTTAACAATTCTTCTTTTATAATCCTTGGGTCTAGGAATGGATAAATCCATTTGTATGTTGTTAAGAACTTTGTTTAAATCCACTAAATTTTTTTTCTTGAAGACTAATTGATAGAGATTTCCAATAGCTTTTACATCAGGGTCTACCTATAGAGATGAGGCTATAAACATAGCTGGGATATCTGAGTTGACCCTATGCCTGTTGGTATTTTCTAATAATTCCTTACTTAGGATAACTGAGACAACCCTTACTATAATATTTTATTTAATCATAAGCATTGTCTTGACTCTTTTCAAAGAGATTGTCCCTTCAAAGGCTATTTTCTTGTTTGAGCACCTTAATTTTATCAGCATCGCCATTTACCTGAGGAGATGTTGTGATGAATGGGAGAGACTCACCTCTATATATTAGGTTTCTTGGCTGGAGGTGAAGATGAAACGTTGGTGGAGTAATGATAGAAAACTCTTTGTTTCCTCTTCTATATCCTATGAATGATTATGCCTAATTCCTCAACTTGTACCTACTGATGTTAAATTTAATGTTTACCTAAAGTGATAATCCAATTCACTAAAGTTTGACCAAATTTAGTTGAGAAGGACCCAGATAAAACCTAAAGTGATTTGAGATACATATTGTATTAATGTATAATTATAATACTAAAATAAACTGAGCTATATTCTTTTATGCACACCAATATATATGCTTGATAATGATAAGTTATGGGAAGTGGTTCTTTAGATGTAATCTCACCATTTCTGGACGTATCCTTTTTTCCCCTACCTGACCTACATCAGAGCTAGAAGAGCCTAGTTATTCAAATAGATATGGAATAAATTTGATAGTGTCTTGTTGGAAAGATCTATATACTTATTAGTGAGCTTCTATCAATTTATACCAAATTATGTTTTAAAGTTAAGTATACTCAGAGAAGAAAGAAGAGGAGATCAACTTAACAGTAACAATCCCAAAAATGGCAGAGCTAGTTGATAGACAAACCAAACAGGTATGAAAGAAATGCCTTTGGGCATTGGTCTTCTAATCCTAAGTATGCAGGAAACAAAGCAAGTTTAAATGAAATCTTCCTATGCCAAGTATGTTTTAGGGGACAAGGATAACCTCCCTAATGAAGCCCTTCTAAAAATAACCTAGCTGAAGCTAAGGATGCATAAGGAAATTGTTAGGTGAGATTCTTAATACTCTAGTGTCCCAGAACTCCTTCCCAGGATATTAGTGATTCCCCTGCTTTCCTCCAATTGTAAAAGAAGGTTTTCCTAAGATTAAGAAACTGAAATCCTCGTTGCCAGGCTTGGTTGGATTTAAGAACAAATTGGGTTATAGAGGGAAGTTGAAGTTTTCAAATTGTTTTCCCATTTATTCATTCTTATGAGATATTCATTGAGTCCTTTGTGGGGGATAATAAAAATGGTTCTAGGGTTAAAAAACAAGAATGATGATTACATATTTATTATCTGTAGCAGACCATTTTCATCCATTGCCCTACTTATACTAGGTTTAGAGAAACTGACATATCTAAATGGTTAAATAAAACATCCATTCTACTAATTATCTGACCATTAATAAGCCATGCATAATATTCTAAGAGAAATAACCCATTCGGAGCTAAATTATTTAAGAGATGACATAGTAATCCATCGATAAGTTTTTCTTAAGTTTTAAATTATTGATCTGGGTGCTTAAAAATGACTTGCTAAATAGCAACTTTATCCTTTCAAAGATTAGGTAATGGGGAAATATAAACTTTATTCAAGTTCCTAGGCATGTATCAGTCTCATTTGGAATTAATGTTCTAATTATAGTGAAGCCTTAGATTAAAATAGTATAGGGTTATCCCTGCACGTTATTGTGGTGATTTATTTCAAGAATTATTTCACTTAGATGGATTTTAGGGTTGCTTCCTTATGGGTCGTTAAAAAATTTGGTAAGAGAGGATTAGGTAACTTTATACAACTCCTAAAATACATAATTTAGACTAGATCCATGGGATGAAATAAGGATCTAAGAGATATCCTATAGGAATATAATAAGGACTATGCTAGAATTAAAATAGACATTTGAAAATATAAAACATATAGTATCTATTACTGATATTGTCTTTCTTATTCTAAACCAGTATTGTACTAGGAAAAATATAATTACATACTTAAAGAAACTATTTTTGAGAGTTCAAAAAGAAAAAGCTAACATCTTAAGTATTACTTCCTTCTAAACTTTACAAATGATATTGCAGCACCAGGAGGCATCCTTCTTTTGCATGATGATGATTTCCTCCTATTTTTCGTGTAATCCCTTGAGGATCTTTTGATCGAAGGAGCTATAACCCTAATGTTGCTTGATGATTCATCATCCATTTCCATTGGTACTTCAAACCCTTCCACTTGCCAATTATCGAGGACTTCGTCAAGGTTGACTTCCTCCTTGAGTACTATGGTGATGAGGAAGTCCAGATTTTTCCTCATAGAGGGCCATACCTTGTCAAACTTTTCTTCATCTTTGAAGAAAAGAATAGGAAGTTGTTAGAAAGTAAAGTCCACCAAGATAACTAAGAGGGGGGGGAGGGGGTGAATCAATTATCAGATAATTATAAATTTTATCATCTTCAACAACATTAAACCATATAAGCAATATAATTACCAACCATAGAAAGATATTCATACACAATTACACAATAACACAAGATATGCTGACTAGGGAACCTCTTGATCAAAGAGTAAAACCTAGTGGGAATGATGCCCACAAAAGATGCACTAATATGAATATTCCTTGTGAAAGTATGGACTTTGTTAGGAGTCTTATGAAATACATTTAGTACATATAAATCCCTATTAGGAGATTTTGAATCCCTGTTAAAAGATTCTAACCCTGTTAAGAGTTATAGAAGACATAAGGACCCACTGCACAAACAGCTTCAGGGTAAGATCACTAAACTCACTGTCAAAAAAATCTTTGCATTATTCAATAGAATAATATGTTACCTCTTCTCTGACTGTGCCAAACTGCACTCACTGCTACATCAGATCTCAATTTTAGATCTCTGTACTTCGCATGTCTTCCTTCACAATTCGCTCTCACATTTAGCTCTTTTCTTCACTTTATATTCATACACTACTATCATCTTCTCCATAAAACAAGGAAAAAAATTCCTTCCTTTATACCACACTCAAATAATTACAAATGAGTCAGCACACAATTACAAAATAAAAGATTCCACACGCTACACCAAAATTACATAAAACTATTGGCTTCCAAATACAATAAATCTTCACTCATGTGACTTAAAAATTTGTGCTATCATCCATGTCACTATCAATGTGTCTCTAACTTTCCTTTAACCGTGCAAAGCCAGATTCCATCCTGATTAGGAGATATCATCCGATTTCCAAAAACCGCTACTTAGGAACATTGCCTGAACACTGCTTCCACCAAAATGATCATAACTTTCATGAATAAAAGAATTACTATCTATGCTCTTAACCATAGACATATAACATATCAAAGAGTATATCCTCAATGTCACATACCTCCAATTGCAATATACCACATGTACTAATCAAAACATTATCTTCTTCTCTGCAAGTCTTCGTTAAAAGACTTACAACAACTGCTACAGAATGGGTGCCAAAAAATTTAGCATTCATTCCTAATAGAAGCCTCTAGAAGCTCAGGATGGAGGGAAGGGCCTCTATATCCATCTTCATATATAATTCTAGAAAAGGAATGGTGAGATACTTGTCAATCTCATTAACCGCTTTCTCCAAGCCGAGCATAAATTCCTCGTTAAAGATTTCTTTGGTTTCTCTAATGACTCTTTCCTTCATAGTACCATTGAAGGTCATTAATGCTATGAAGATTCCAATCACATGGCCATTTACCCTTACTATAAAATCATTGTCGAAATGCTCCTCACTGAGACCTTTAATTAGAGCCCTACGAATCATGTTTGATGAAGGCTTTAGGATTATGTTCCACCTTTCTAGCCTTACAGCCCCTCAAAAATTTATTTGATGATTCTCCTATGTGTGGAAGGTGATTATCCTAGTCTCCATTATTTCCTGATGTCTTAGAGCTAAGCTATCCTTTCTTAATCTTGTTGATGAAGGAAAAACTTCTATTTCCTCTTAAGCCCAAAAGAAACAATAAAAGCTTTTGGTGAATTCGGCTTAATTATGAGGTGATGGCTAGAGATATGTGAGATTATGAATTACTATAAATCATCATTAATGCATACTTTTCTACAAAGATACAGTTGTTACACATTTTGTCTAAGTAAGGAGATAGTGCAAGGTTCATAGATCTAAGGATGTGACAAAAGCATACTAATTATATGTTTAATATGAGGGGAACTTTACCTGGGATGATAATGCCTAGTTGAGTGTGTCTGTATGTGGGTGAAATCACTTAATTTATCCTAACTAATGCAATGAATTTATGTTATAAAAATTATTATCTACTTAGGCACGTAAAGTTTTAATTTTAGAGGGGTGAAAGTAAATTAATAGGAAAGATGCTAATATTGGAAGGTCAGAAATTTCTATTTTTGGAAAGGTTTAGCCCATGTTGAAAGCTATAGTATTGCTAAACTTTGAAAGGAAATAATCCTATAAGTTCTTGAGGGTTTCTGGGAAGCTAATTAAGAGACAAATTTCTAGGTAACCAGTCTCAGGCTTCTAATGAATGGTTCAAAGAGATGAGTTTTGGGAAGTTTCCTTGAGAAAGGAAAGGCTATATCTGTCTTTAAGATAGCCAATTCATCTATTTTCCAAAATATCCATAGGATTAAAGTATGTGATAGAGGTATATTCATGCTTCACTTGGGACTTGTCCCTATCCTTAGTTTATAATTATTTACTCAAAGTTACCTTCTATGTCAATGGATGGGTATTGTTTAGACCTTGGTCCAAATGAGAGAGTGTTGCCTAATTAATTTTTTCTGTCCCTATTGGTTCTTCTCTAGTAGCATTTTACCTTCCTTACCTTAATATATGCTACAGCCAGTATCCACAAACAAGGTTTCCTTTCAAGGCTCTGTCAAGGTTAGATTTTAAAAGTGCCTCTCCCTTGAAGGTGAATTTTTGATAAGTACTAATACTGCTTCCATGAGGGATTCATTGGATATACCTTTGAAGTCTATATATTTGTGCCCTCTTGATTCCTACTAATCCTAGATAAAGAGATTCCATCTATCTAAAATTAAACTAAGTATTCTAGATCTTCAAAGGAGGCTATTGGGATTAGAAATTATAGCCTAAGAATGGGAATTTTTTTTATGACAAAGTGATCCCATCTGCCCCTAAATTGGCTAATTCATCTACTCTCTTATTCCCCTCCTGATAAATGTGATTAATTGAGACTTCTTGAAAGGTTTCAAATAGGGTCATAGCTTGGGAGAGAAGGGAGTTTAATTTCCAGTTAGGAGTTTCACCTTTCCTTAGTGCATTGATGATGATAGCTGGATCCCCTTCTATTTCTAATTGTTTTAATCCTAGGGAGGCACTTTTTTAAAGGCCTCTAACTAAAGCATAAATTTTTGCCCAATTATTTGTTTCAATTCCAATGGGGGCTGCAATTACTGCTAATTCTTCCCCAACTTGATTATGAATGTAGCATCCAATACCTATATTCCCCGGGTTTCCCTTGGATGCCCCATCAAAGTTTAGCTTGTACCAACCATCCCTTGGGGGTTTCCATTTGCAATCATCTCTCTTCGACATCTTATTTTGTGAATTAGAGCCTATAAAAGGAGGGAGAGCTAGGCCCACCCATTTTCCCCTCATTTTACCATCCCAATGAGTCATATTGAGATTAGTTTTAAGGTTTTTGGCTATTCTACAATTCATATTTTCTATGATTGCAGCTTCTATTTTATTTTATAGCTATTTCCATTCTAGTTTTTCTTCCTTGAAGATTCTTCTATTCTATTCTTTCCAAATTTACCATATTAATATAGAAGGTGACATAGTCCAGAGGTTGGCATACATACTTCTTTTTTTGATGATTGGCCATGCTTGCAGCATTACGCTGATGGAAAAGGGGAAGGCTGAAGACCATCCCAAGTTACCTAGCAACCAATCCTAGCACTGATTAGTAAAAGGACAGTTAACAAATAGATGGTCAATATCTTCTTCGCTCTTTTCACAGAGAGGACATCTAATGGGACCATAAAAGCCTAATTTCTTAAATTTGTCTGTAGTTAAGAGTCTATAGCTCATTGCTAGCCATGAGAAAAATCCAGATTTTGGAAGACACTCCTTGCCCCAACAAAGGTGGATAGGTAAGGTAGTTTTAGGTCTCTTACATTTCTAGAGTATGAGCTTATACCCATCCTTAGTATTATATTCTCTGGATTTAGATGCATCCCAAACTAGTAAATCTTTCGAGTTGCTTAAAGAAATTTTTCTATTTTCTAGGATATTCATAATTGCCACTTCCTCAGCAATTGTGATTCTATAAGTCTTTAAGGATTTCCAGACCCATTTCTCCCCATTAAAAGTTGTGTAGTCTTTGAGAAAGATACCATTCTTTTCCTTTAATAGATTAGTTAGGGAAGGGTTGTTCAACTTTTTTGATATGATTTCATAACCTCCCCATGAGTCCTCCCAAAAAAAAATCTCTTCCCCTGACCCTGGACACCACATTAATTTTTCCATAATGATATCCCTACACTTCATCATAAAATCCCATATTCTCGATCCTTTAGGAGGATTAGCTTCTCTAAAGATGTTAATAGGGGCATGGTCTTTCAAATATTTATGGATGAGAATCTTAGCCCATTTAGTTTCCAGATTTCTATATAGTCTCCATAGTAGTTTGGCTCCTAGGGCTCTGCCTTGGTCCCCTAAGTTTTTGAGACCCACCCCACCTTCCTCTTTGGGTTTGCATATATTATCCCATGATATTAAGGGAATTTTATTATTCTCATTGCTTCCCTGCCAAAAAAATGTTCTTAGGTGCTTGGTTATTTCTGATCTTTTATTTGAAGGAAGGTTCATACAAGATAGATGATAAGTTGGCATGGCTGCCAAAACTGACCTTACCATAGTGGTTCTACCAGCAAAGGACATCCATCTCCCTTTCCAAGAGCTCATTTTTTTTTTAATCTTCTCAATGATGGGATCCCATATGTCTATAGTTCTATTGTCCTTAACTAAGGGAAGACCTAGATATTTACAGGGAAGCTTGCCCTTTTTAAAATTGAGGATCTTACAGATATCTCATTTAGTTGTTAAGTTCGTATTGAAGAAGAAGATGTCTGATTTGTTTGGATTGATCTCTTGTCCTGATGCTAATGAGTAAGTCCTCAGGACCCTCTTAAAGGTGTTTTCCTCCAATCTATTACTAGCTCCATAAAGTAGAGTATTGTCAACAAAATGTTGGTGAGTGGTAGAGTCTAAATCATTGGTAATGGATATTCCTTCAATTGCCCCTTTTTCCTTCTCTTTTGAAATTTCTCTACCTAGGGCTTCTGCCATGATTATGAATAGGAATGGGGAAATGGGATCCCCTTGTCTAAGGCCTCTGGAGATGCCAAAAAAACCTTCTGGGCTCCCATTTACTAAAACCAAGATCATATGTGTGGAGATGCATTCAAAAATAAGGTTTATCCAACTTTTAGAGAAGCCAAAGGCCTCCATGCATTTACATAAAAATCTCCAATCTACTTTATCATATGCTTTTTTTATGTCCAATTTTATAAGAATACTTGGGTTCTTATTCTTGAGGATAGAGTGTATTTCTTCTTGTGCTATGATTACCCCATAAAAGATGGATCTCCCAGGGATGAAACCTGTCTGTTCTTCACTGATGATTAAGGGTAGAAGTTTTTGAAGTCTAAGGGTCAGTGTTTTAGTGAGTAGTTTATACACTGTATTACAAAGAGCTATTGGTCTAAAGTCATTGAGACTAGAAGGTTTCTCTTTTTTGGGGATGAGAGAAAAAAAGGTATTGTTTACCTCTTTAAGTATTTCACCTGAGTTCCTAACCCCTTCAAGGGCATTCATAACTTCTTTTCCGATAAAGTGCCAACACTTTTAGAAAAAAATAGCTGTGAAGCCATCTGGTCCTGGAGATTTTCTAGGATTCATTTGCATTAAGGCATGATGAATATCCTCAATGGTGAATTTACCATTTAAGATTTGGTTTTGTTGTTTGGATATGACCTTTAGGATATTTTTCAGAAGTTTGGCTTGACATCCTAGATTCAAAGATTCTCTATTATTTAGAATGTTTTCAAAGTAGTTTAGTGATTCCTCTACTATACCTTTGGAGTCTACTATGGTGTCACCTTTATCATTAACTATACATGAAATCCTAGTAGTGTTCCTTCTTTGTTTGGTACTATTATGAAAGAATTTAGTATTTATATCACCTGCTTCTAACCAAGTTTCTCTTGATTTCTATTTCCAAAAAAATTCTTCTATTGGAAGTACCTCTTCATAATCCTTTAGTAAATTATTCTCCCTATGAGACATATCATCATTCATTCCATCCTTGATAACCTTAGAGTTAACCTATCCCAATTATGATTCTAGCTCTAATTTTTTTTCAAAGATGTTGCCAAACTTGGATGCATTCCATTCTAACAATTTCCTTTTTATCCATTTTAGTTTTTTTACTAATCTAAACATTTTAGAGCTTGATATCCTAGGTTCAGACCACCAAGGTTCAATTAGCTTTAGGATGTCTGGATCCCTTAACCATGCTTGTTCAAATTTGAAGGCACATTTCTTTGTCTTAGATGGTGTTGAGATGCTGAGGAGTATCAGATAGTGATTTGAACCTGATAACGAAAGGATGTTAGCTGATAGTGAAATATCAAAATTTGTCAAACTTCCTTTAAGAAAGAATCTATCTAATTTCTCTGCTATGTTGCAAAAACCTAGTCTTCTATTGTGCCAAGTGAAGGAGTTTTTCTCTGTTGGTATTTCCAGGAGAGAGTTCTTGTCTCTCCAATGTGTAAAGTCTTTAGAAGTAGGTGGAAGGGAATTCACACCTCCTTTTTTCTCAGAGATTTTTTTTATCACATTAAAATCACCACCTAGAAAATAGAGCATGTCCTTTGTCTATTCAAGGTATGATTCATTCTCTTTCTAGAATAAATTTTTTTCCTTATTTTGAATGGGTCCATATACATTTATTAGATTAAAGGTCAGATTAAGTCTAAAGTTTCTAACTATTCCACTCATCCAGAATTGTCTTTTTTGTGTAATGTTAATTGATGTACTCCTAGGATCCAAAATGATAGCCAAGCCACCTGATGCTCCCTCAGCTAGCGAGGCTTCCATTTATCTCAATCCTAATTTCTTTTTGAAATTTCCTAGTTCTATATGATTTAGCTTGGTCTTTTCTATTAGCATGATCTCTGGATTATGAATTTTGATATAGTGTTTGATCAGACATTGCTTGTTAGGGGCATTCATGTCCCTAACATTCCATGAAAGAACATTCATGGCTCCTTGGGAAGGCTCTTCCCCTTCCCTGCATTCAGAATAGATGTGATTTTGACTTGACCTAAAGCTTCCCTTGCTAAGTTTCTTAACTCTGTATTGGCCTTTCTTCCTTTTTTTCTATCTTTTTTCATACAATCTGGGGTTTTCCTACATTTCCTAAGTTGAGAAATACCTAGTGATTCTTGTTCTCATGATTCTATTTCCTCTAGATTAATAAATAGCTCTTCTACAGATCCTTCCTAGGTTGTAATATTAATGTTGATTCCCTTACCTATGATTTCTTTTTGACGTTCTACTTCTTCTGGATCATAGATTTCATCCAAGAGTTGTTCCATTAACTCCTTAGTTACTGTTTCTCCTATATAATTTTCTATTAAATTTACTTCTTTCCTAATTTTTTCATCATCAGATTCTGGGTTCTCTTCATTTTTTGATAGGTCTTTATTAGGGGTATCACTAGAAATAGAATTGTTTATGTGATTATTTCTTCATTGCTTGTCCTTTGTCACATAATTCTAAAGATTCCTATCCCACTTTATCTCTAGGATACTCTCAAATGCTTCATTTTGTGTTCCCTCAATTTCCATCCTAATAATGTTTAAAGATTCATGATCGTCTAGGATCTCAGAGTCAAGTTTTAAAGGTAAGGTTTGAAAGTTGTTCTTATCTACATCCTGTGGACTATTGTTGGAAGAATGTTTATTTATTTTAAACCCTCTATAAGTGTCAAGGATAGGAGGAATCTGTAATGGTGAAACTACTGTATTCCAAATAATTTTTGAAATTGTAATCGAAGTATCAATATTCATAATTTCTTTGATGAGGATATTCTTTTGTTTTTTAGACTCATCTATATCACTAGTTTCATTGTCTGAAAATAACAAAAAATCAATGTTATCCTTACTCAAGGTTGAGTTTATGTTATTTTCTGAGTTAGCAAGATTACTAGGTGTTTCTGATTTTGTTGAAAGAGTTTTTTCGATCTAGCAAGGATTGGACCAAATAATGTTTTTAGGGGTCTTTGATGACCTATGTTAATTTATTAAGGTGGCAATATCCTTAGTGGAGGTCTCTAAAATTATGCATATTGGTTTGTGATTACAATTATTAGTCCTCCAAGATTCATCTTGCTTCGGGGAGTGGTTGAGAAAACAAAAACCACCTTCTTTCTCATTAAAGGCTAATGCCAGAATGTGCTCTACAGAATTTGGGAATTTGGGGTAAGGACAGATTTCTCCATCCTCTAGAGATGATGATAATGTATTAAAACCATATTCTACATTATTCTTATTTAAGTCAGTGGTGAGGACTACCTAATCAAGGACTTTCCTGATCCCTTTGTTCATTACTGGTAAACCATAATCCCCTTTTTCTTCATTGATGTTTATGTTAGCGGGGTTTATAAGAATAAATGGATAGGAAAGGGGATCTATTATTATTATTATTTTAATTTAATTTTATTTTAAAATATAATTTTTTTTTCTTAAAAAAAAAAACTTTATTATTAATGTATATACTTTTAAAACATCACTCTTTCTTTAAAAAAAAACAAAAAACATAAACATATTAATACTTATAAATATTTTTTATTTGCAATAAAAGGAAATTACATCCACTAGAACTAATAACAGAATTTTTTTACAAACAGAAAAATTATATTTAAAAATAGAATAAATTTATTCTTTTAAATGAGGTATAACATAGTGTAGATTTTCTCTTTTAAAATAAAATAAAATATCAGGATTTTCTTCTAAGAAAAAAGATTCAAATGGAAATGAAGTAACTTGAACAAACATTTATTTATCTATTGATTTATTTTTCTTTCTTTCATGCTATCTTGGGACAATATTTATTTGCTGATTAAAATATCATAAATGCTAAAATTCATTCATTTTCAATATATTTATGCAGAGAATATAAACTATTTAAAAGAGTCATTCTAACTTAGAATTAAAGCACAATTTTAAAAGCAACTACTAATATTCCAACAACATTACTTAAAATGAAGAAATCTAAAATTCACACAAACAATATTTGTGCACAACCTCTAAATCCTTTGAATAACTCATTTCTTAAAAATTTCCTCCTACTCTGCAGGCTTTCAAATAAAAAACTTTTAAGGTATGCACACTTCAAAATGAAAATTTTCGTATTACAATGGAAATGTATAATTGTCCAAAAACTTACATCATCAAAATACAATTTTATAAGGCATCAAATTCCTTCCATCATTATGTAGAGTACAAGGTAAAGTAACTTCTCTACTTTTCTTTTCTTTTACAAATATAAATACATTAGGATTTCTTGAGAAATCCTTTGTCAAAAACAAAATCTACTACAACAACAAGATACATAATATTCTCTTCCTTTTATTTACATCTAATAGCTTTTCTTCATCAAGTATCATAGGCTCCAAATCCTTCAATGCAAACATGGATAGACCATGGGGAAGCTCACCTCCCAACCAAGGCCTCTAAGAGGCCACCCTTGACCTAGGGGAACAAACACATAGATAGGATAATAGAGATGCATAACCAAACAATAACAATAATACAACAAGCACATAAAACTCCCAATCAAGGATATGAACAATAGGTCTCACAATGACCCTATTCTTGGGGTGAAGGTTGACTAAGTACCAATGGTGAGAAAGCCCATTTTAAAATAATGGAGACAAGCCTACACATGGCCTTCCCAACAACTCATCCCAACTACATTCTCAAAATCCCCACAAAATCATTATGACCCCCATGGCATCAAGCCAAAACTACTCCCTTATGACCCCCAATATAACAAGAAATGAAATGGCTACATAGAGCCCATACTTCCATGCTTTTTCCTTCTCCTTTCCAAGGAGAGACTCTACACCCATGGCTATCCAAAGAAAACACTTCACCCCCAAGGCTACTCTTCCCCCCATGGGTGAGTGTGGCCTTGAGACTCCCTTACAAACATCACAAAAACAAGGGATCTAAATCACAGAATTTCACATTTACAACACAAAAATAACTTGCACAAAACAAGCACAAGATTTACTTATGCATTTACTTACATACAAGACAATAAGATTTTCAACATCAAGATTCATGAAGAAACAAAATACCAAATTTCTCACATACAAAATTAAAATCTACATGAGAATTCAAGTGGAGCCACCAACCTAAGTCCAAGAAATAATGGTGATTGTTGAAGATGAGATCCCTTTTGACCAAGCCTTCTCCTATGCAAGCTCCTCCAAAATTAACTAGTCTCTAAGTTAGAGAGTGGGTGTTCAAACTCTTCCAAAAGAAGAGTCCCCTTTAAAAAGGCCTTCGCAAATATTCCCACAAACCACTAGGGATAAGGTTTCCTTCTCATTGGGTGGTCTTCCCTAAGCCCCTTACAAGCTTACAAAAAATGGCCTCTTACAAAGGTAAGCTAAAAAGGTGGGCAAAGGACTAACATACTAGTGGATGGTGTTCTTACCAAAACTTGGTCCCAAAAGTTGATTTTCGGCCATCTTGGAAAACCAACTTTTGGATGGGTCTTTTGGTCAACTATGGGTTGTCCTATGATGAAAAATGACCCTTAATCATAGGTATACCAAGTGGGATAACTAAAAATGGCCTAAACACACCCTTAGGAACCTTTTTAACCCCCCAAATACTCATAACAAGTTCAAATTCGAAATCCATGAAATGACACTACCTTAATCTCCCTAACCAATGGATTCACATGGGGCTCCTCAAGGGTACTTTCCTAGGTTGATGGTATCCAATCCTCAAGTGGACATGTAATGGCCACAAGTACACTTACAAGTGTCAATTGACACAACATGAATTACATATCACAAGCCATGTGGCATATCCACTTGAGCATTCACAAAATAATTTACATTTACAATTAAACATATTAATTAAATACACACATGCTCATTACATTCATCAGTAAAACATGATACAATGAGGTTTTGTCTCTTATTAGACAAAACCTTGGCTAATTGAATAAACATAGGTCTATGCTTTGGTTCCCCAAATTTAACCATGGTCTAATTCACTGCACACTAAAGTTCAACATCAATAGTCTAATTCATAACATACATGATCAAAATAATTCATCTACAATATCCTTAAATAAGTGATAATTCACATGGCATAATAATTCATCTATGAAATACATATAACTCGTCATGTAATAAATAATTTTATCACTTAATTAATCTCATAACATCATCATTGCATCAATAATTCTTTTGCAAAATTAAATATCATCATGACATCATAAAATTCATAAAACCAAATTAATCACACAAGTAGAATCGATAATGATATCATAGTAATCATCAAAATAAACATAAGATAATGTGCATCTAACTTCTATGGTGATAAAATCCTTAATATAAAGTGTTTAAAAACCATAATGCATCAAAATGTAGTATCAAATAAGTCTATCTCAAATGAAGAAACAAAAAGGCTATGATGGGCTTGGTGTGAGGCCTCACATCCCCCCCTAGGCATGAACTTCCTCCTAGAGTTCATCAAAAAGATGGGGGTACTGTTCTCTCAGCTGTGTTGTGTCCTCTCATGATGTTGTAACCTCATCATAGAAATGCCACTGGACCCTAACTTGGTCCAGCTCTCGGTCTCAAAGAGCTAGCATTCGGCATGCCAAAATGCAGATGGGCTCCAAAGCCAGCTGTCCATACAACTCCACTTGTAAGGCATCCCAATCAATAATATGATACTCATAAAAGATATACTTCCTCAACAATGATACATGAAAGACATCGTGGATGCATGATAGGCTAGGTGGCAAGGCTAGATGATAGGCGGCAAGACTTATCCACTCAAGAATATCAAAAGGACCAACAAATTTGGGTGCAAGCTTAGAGCCCTTTCCAAAACATATTGGACTCTTATGTGGTCACACTCTCATAAAGAATCTATCCCCAACATGATAACTATGATCCTCCCTCTTAGCATTTGCATATTTCTTCTTTCTATCCTACACTTCCTTCAGACATTGTCTAATCAAAGACACCTACTTCTCCAACTCTTGCACTAACTTAGGACCTAAACTAACTCTATCTTCAATGCGGTCCCACCACAGGGTCTTCTATATAATGCCTGATAGGGAGGCATACCTAGGGAAGTATGATGCCCATTATTGTAGGAAAACTCAACCAAATGAAGGTACTCCTCCCACCTAGTCTGATGATCCATGACATACATGTAGAGCATATCCTCCAACACCTGATTTACCATCTCTGTCTGACCATTTGTCTCTCAGTGATAAGTGTATATGCCTGAATATGACCTCTAATCTAACCATAGACAAAACATAGTCATTGCTCAATCATTGAATTACGACAATAGATATGAGTTATTTATTTCACAATATTGATTGAATCAACCTATTTCTTCTTTTTTAGTTGGGGTGTTTGAGTTACTCTTAGATTGGAGAGCCAACAACCATAGACCAATCTAAAACTAAGGATTTAAAACTAAAAAAATGATCAAATTGCAATGAATTAAGCTAAAGATGATTGTGCAAACTAAGCTAAGAACTTGAAAGAAATATGAGAGTGCAGATTTTAATCTAAGAAGCTTGAAGGAAAATGAGAATTAAACTACTAACAAATAAGAAAACTATATTAAGAATGAAGATGAAATCATATTAGCATGAGAATTACTCTAATTATGCAATAAAAAGATTTGAAATATGAGAGAATTGAGATAAAAATTACTATAGTTTTGATACTCTAAAATTGTCATCCTCAAATGAGAAAATGAGGTTCATAATATAGAAGAGCCTAGGAGGAGGATGA
This sequence comes from Chamaecyparis obtusa, assembly GCA_027943335.1. Taxonomy (NCBI): domain Eukaryota; kingdom Viridiplantae; phylum Streptophyta; class Pinopsida; order Cupressales; family Cupressaceae; genus Chamaecyparis; species Chamaecyparis obtusa. Next base: position 143,287 of record BSBK01004945.1, on the reverse strand, counting down.
AGAGTTTCTTGAAAAGAAATCGCCGACTCTTCATTTCCATGGAGGAAGGTGAGACAAATATGAAGAATTATTTAATTAAAAGAATGAATATTTTCCACATGGGTGGCCTTTCGAATAATATTGAATAATTAAATTCAAATAAAGATGTCCATTCAAATAACTAAATAATTATTTAATTCCTTTGATGTATATTAACTAAAGGGGTGAAATTAATATAATCAAAAGCACTAGGACTTTAGAATTAAATTAATTAATCATAGAGATTATTTAGCCAATAAATGTCAAATATTTAGGAATTAAATATAATGTATAGTTAATGCAAAGTTAGGGTTTTTTGCATTTGACACCCAATCAAATAAAGTCAAATAGGAGACAAAATTGCCTAGGACAATAGGTTTTTAATGATAAAGAAATTTGAAGAAATGCACCAAAATTGATTAAAATTGTGAGGTGCCAATTTTGGGGTATTACATTTTTCCCTTCTTTGAATTAATGTGCGAGTAGCGTGTTGATTCAAGGAATAGTCTGATGTGGTAGATGATGAGGATTTCAGAAGTCTAGGTTAGATTGCCAAGACCTTGACTAGATCAAGATGTAGAACCAGCTTCAGCAAGAAGCCTAATTTTTTGAAGTCTAAGTTAGGTTGCAAAGACAATGGTCAAATTACCACTTGAGAGAAAATTAGACTTAGGGTTAGATTTCATACCCATTGACTGATGTAGATTTAGGACTATTCTTGAGAATCAGGGTTATATTGCCCCAATATGAAGCTTAGCCCTCTGAGACCCAGGTTAGATTGCCCAGATAATGATCAAAAAGAGCTTTCGAGAGCCATCTCTAGAATGAAGCTTGAATTTCAGGAATTAGGGTTAGATTGCCCCAATACCTAATGAGATTCTGAGAACCATCTCCAAAATAGAGCTTGATTCCTAGGGATCTGAGTTAGATTGCTCAGATACTTAAAAGATAGATGATAAGATGACAAGATACGAGGGCTAAAGATGCGTCTAGATATGAGATGCCCCTAGTGATGAGGACTTTTGATTCATATCAGACTGATTCAAGAATTGATTCGACAAGATTCAATGATACAATCATCCTGCCCCCTTGAGAGTGAAATTGAAAGATGACATGTCAGAAAGATTATTGACAACAAAAAGGTTGTAGATAGAGATAAGATCAAAGATCTAGAGGAACTCAGAATAGATTAAGGAAGCATTGAGAGGATGCAAAATTGATTTGGAGTGATTTGGAGGTATTTTTGACCAAGTTTGACCATAGTTGACCAAATTTGAATAGAGTTGACTTTAGATGAAAAAATTGAAGATCTTGAGAAAATGATGGAAAGATGAGATTCTAGCGAGAAAGCAAGACCAAAAGAGTGACTGCACAAGTGTTTGATCCTGAAGGTCCTAGAAATTTAAAACATGATTTTGAGCTATCTGGAGATGTCAAATTTTCATTTCAATCCCAAAAATGGATTTAGAATGGTTGATTTAGCCAAGGATGTGATTTTCACACAAAATGGAGCACTTTTGAGAATTAGGTCAAAAGCTATATAAGGCCCGAAGGGGTCATTTTCAAATCATTATTCACTTTTTTCTTCTAGTGAATTTGAGAGCTCTGAGAGAGATGGAGAACATTCCAGTGCATACACATCAATTCAAGTGCTCCCGATGGCACAACCGACCACTAGAGTATGACGCACCTATAAGTAGTCGATAAACCATCCTGTATTTCAAGTTTTAACACTTTTTAGGTCATTTAGGTTAGATTTTAGCATGTTTTAAACCTTGTTCTTCAAGTCTCGTGTGATGGAATAGTTTCCTCGCACCGGCCCCAATCACCCCTTGCATGAGGAAATGGTTTCCTCACCCGGGGCATCTCCATGAGCTCACGTGAGATTCTTGGTGACGCCGCATGAGATTTCATCCCCAGTGATGAATTCTTGTGCGAGCAAACATCCTATCTCGTGTGATAGGGAAAATCTCATGCGAGAAGCTGTTGCAACCTTGTTGAGTCTTTGTCCAATTTTTCATAAAATCCACCATTTAGAACATCCAAGAGTCATGTTTAGGATAGGTCCATAGCCTTACTTGCTATTATTGCTTTGAGAAACTTTCATGTTTGAGATATTGATCAAATATCATTACTTTCTTTGCAGGTCAACTTCCTAGATATTGCCTTCTAGTCTCACCATCTAGGTATTGATGACCTACTACATAGATTGATTGATGCAGAGGTTGCCCACAACGATGGGCTAGGATTGGGTTACTTGCGTGATATACCCAACATTTGGGTAAATCACGGGCTACTAGGTGCACTAGTTGAGAATTTCCATTCAGAGATGAATATGTTCCACTTGCCGATGGGAGAGATGATAGTGACTCCCAAGGACATATACAGGATTCTACAGATACCATTCCATAGGACCCATGTGGAGTATGACATCCAACCATGAACGGGCACACTAGCACTGAGGGCCATATTCTGAGATGAGTCAATTATGGGTTGGGCCATCTCATGGGAGGAGTTGGTCAGTAGATACAGAGGAGGACATAGACTAGCAGTGGTCCTTGCTACTTTTTTAAGCTATTATTTGGTACTTGATTGAGGACAACATGGATTTGAGTGCAGTTGGGGGTAGATGCTAGAGCAGATACTAGATATACCAGCTGTGAGATTTGGGTGGGGTGAGTTCATGCTTGATCAGATGTACCAGGAGATGCATGAGATAGTGTATTGAAGCACAATTACTATGGCTATAGGGGTCTGTGTATTATAGATTTGGGCCTGGGAGCACCTTCCTGTGTATAGGCTGATTTTTTATGATACCAGGCAGCCCCTAGAGCCATATATTTACCGATATGCAAGACCTATGATTCAACCAACACTGGGTAATACAAAGCAATGGCGAGGATAGCTGGATGACATGGTAGTAGTCATATGGAGGCCATGGGTGGCTACAGAGGTTTGGGATGATGTACGACAAGAGATTTCCCACATGTTTGTCTTGCATCCATTGATTGGACACACCATTAGTGTTATTGAGTGCTTCCTTCTCACATGTGTCATGTGGTAGTTTGGGAGACCCCAAGATGTCTCGCAGGAGTATTGTACTTACACATGATTCATTGATGAGATGAAGAAGGGTTGGTAGCCCAAGTTAGATCAGGGTAGATGCATGATTGAGGCACAGATACCACCAGAGAGGTGGGATTATATGGCAAGTGTGACCAATGCAGGGGTGATGCCTGCATACATGGATCATCTTTTGGTGCACCCCCATCTAAGGTTTACAGATCCTATTGGCATGGGCTAGTGGGCACAATAGGTAGTGTAGCCTGGACAATAGCAACAGGTACTAGCACAATAGGTACCAATTCAGTTGTAGTCCATATAGCAGTAGTAGCAGATGGTTTTGAGGCCAAGGACTGGGTAGACCCCCATTCCTCCTAGGACTATAGATTCAAATGTCCATGCTGGTGGGAGCAGGACCCAGGATAGGTCTACTTAGAAGAGGATGGGTGATACTTCTCAATAGATGCCTCCTAAAAAGGGGGCATAGGTTGATGATGCAGACATGCAGGATGCACCTATGGGAGGACATGTATCATACCTCCAGGAGGCTCTCTGGAAGAGCTAAGAGATGATATGATAGGTGTAGAGAGGGAGTGAGATGATTACCATACTCAGGTGATTATATAGGAGACTTAGGTAGCTGATAGGGAGGAAGAGATCAAAGAACTTTGGGAGGAGCTAGTGAGATCTTAGCTGGAGACTCGGTATGAGGCTACCCAGGTAGTCTACTACTATGTAGCATATGTTAGGTTTGTACCAGATCTATCAGAGTAGGTTCACCCATTCTTTGAGTATGTTGGAGCATGAGCAGCACCACAAGGACCTCCTTTGTAGGAACCTCCATAAGCACCACCTTAGGCACCTCCACCTCCACCTCCTCCAGGTGGCGATGGGCAGAGTTAGCTTATCTGACATGTATATATTGTAGCCCGTATTTTTGATACTATGTTTGAGTAGCACCATTCTTGCAATGTATATTGACATTCATCGACTGATATATATATATATATATATATATATATATATGAGATCGCCTTTTGATATCATCATACTTGTGTTTATATTGCTTTAGATATTCATGTTTTATGAGATGTTTAGATGTATGGATAGACATGTATGAGATGTACATGGTTTCCTTTATGTGGATGCTTTATGTGGTATATGAATATGCAATGTGAAATGAGATGATAGATGTTGGATAAGTAGATGTAGATGTAGAAATGTATGCAAATGAGAATTTGATGGACATGCAATGTATATGGTACTAATCATCTCATGTAGGATTTTGCAAAACATGATAGGTACTAACCAAAAGAATGTTTAAAGATCAGGAATGAGGACCAGACACTTGTGCATCCAAGATGAACCCAAGATGAAAGATGAGAACCTTCAATGAAGGGATCCAAAGAAGGACAATGAGATAAGCACCAAAACACTACCTCAATGCAAGCCTAGAATGAACATGCAAGCCTAAACTAGATGTAAATGCAATCCCTGGAATGAAAATGAAAACCCTAGGACTTGGTTGTTGGACTCATTATGTTATCATCACAAAGTTTTAGTAACTGAAGGTTGTTGGATGCCATAAAATCCTCACTAACATTGCAATCATGAGAATATGAATATGATATAAGTCTTAAAGTTGTTGGAATGAGGTGTAAGAATTAAGGCACAAGATGCCAGAATGACCTGAACACCTATCCCTTTTGATTTAGCAAGTTAACATAAGCATTAAAGCATAGTTTCTAGAATGACTTGAATGTTCCTTGCATACAAACACACTAGACACATGGGAGTTCCTTCTTTTGCTAAAGAATTCTCACAGTGACCCTTATGTTCACTTAGTAGGATGAGCATTTGCAATTTTACTTGTAGCAGAAAGAAGTCACTCAAACATAGAAGGAGAAGAACCAACCTCACCAAAGTTTCCATATAAAAGGAGTCAAGGTACACATGGCCATCCAACATGAGATGAAGGCTCTCATAGTGGACACCCCTCTTATATGAATCCCTTGGATCATTGGAACTAAACCAGCAAACATAAAGAAAAGAAAAGACCATGCCCCCAGTCTTCACATCTCTCGATCCCGATAGAAATCTTGGAGTTGCTTGAGGAGGAATGATAAAGCAAAAGAACAAGAACACAAAGGAAAATCTCAGCATGCTTCAGAGATAGAAAAATCTAGTTTCAGTTTTAGTTTTGATAGATTGACATTGGATCAAGAACATAGAATGCGAGAAGTCTCAATAGGATGACGATAGTAGGCAGACATAGTGAGAACCACTAGTGACTAACATGAGAGACAAACTCAAAATGAGATCAGAGTACTAATGAAGTATCAACAGGAAAACACAGTGAGAACCACTGGTGACCGATACAAGAGAGATCCTCAAGGAGAGAGATCTCAGAGATACTAGCTAAACATCAATAGGAAGAAATAGTGAGAACCACTAGTGACTGATGTACGAGAGAGATACTCAAGGAGAGAGATCTCAAAAGTAGCTAGGCATCAGTAGGCAGATGTAGTGAGAAGCACTGGTGACTAACGCAAGGAAAATCTTCCAAAAATGATAGGACAATGCCCCCTTGTCCAGGAAGGTGCCCCCAAGTGTGACCAGTTTCAATCCGTGTAGAGTCAAGCAAAATCTCAAAGATAACTGAAAGCAAGTGCATGAGTCAGCGAACTAAAGCAACAAACTAAAGCAGGAAAGAAAACCATAGCAGGAAAAAGAAAGGACAAAAAACTACACAGAGCCAAGTGGTGCCGCAATGGATAAGCATTGGGGAACAAGAGGCACCTATTTACTAGGTTTTCACCATCTTGGCACATTTTTTCTTTTTTCAATTTTTTTTGGATTTTTCTTCTTTTTTGATTTTTTTGTATTTTTGTATTTTTCATTTTTTTGTATTTTTGAATTTTTCATTTTTTTTTGTATTATCAATGTGCCTATTTACCAGGTTTTCACCAGGATAATAGATACATCAAAGCACATGTTTACCAAGTTTTCACTAAGATCATTTTTTCAGGACATTTTATAATTTTTAGGATTTCTAACAATATATCATGTTGTTTTGGATTTTTTCAGGATCAATAAGTATGTACAAGAGCACGCAAAAGATTTCTCAGTTGTAGAACTTCTTTAGATGAAGAGTGTTGATTGGCTCTTTGATTTGTTCCCCTTCAGTGGTGGAGAGTTGATATGCACCAAACCCAAAGCTTGCAGTGATAATGTATGGACCAAGCTAGTTTGGTTCAAACTTCCCTTTTTGGGTCCGCTGTTGTTGATTCTTAGGGTTTTCTCTTAGGATGAGATCACCCACTTGGAATTCTCTTGGTCTGACCTTGTTGTAGCTCTTAGACATCCTTTTTTGGTATGCTCTGAGGTGATCAAACACCACTTGCCGATGTTCATCTAATAATTCTAGCTCTTGTAGTCAAGATATTTTGATGTCTTCATCAGTAATGAGGTTCTTCAGAGAGATTCGCAATGTAGGAATCTCAACCTCAATATGTAGCACAAATTTTTCCCCATAAACCATAGAAAAGGGTGTAGCCCCTATTGGTGTCCTTATACTTGTTCTATAGGCCCATAAAGCTAGATTAATCTGGAGATGTCAGTCTCTACCAGATTTGTGAACTGTTATGTGCAGGATCTTGAGAATTGTCTTATTAGATGGTTCAGCTTGTCCGTTACCCTAGGGATAATAGATTGATGACCAGTGATGGATGATTTTGATCTTAGTACATAACTCCTTTAGATCTTTATTCTTGAGCTACCCCCCATTGTCAGTGATTATTGAGGAGGGTACACCATATCTACAGATGATTTAATTCACTATGAGCCTTGCCACAGTTTTTCCATCAGCTATAGTTAGAGGCACTACCTCAACCCATTTGGTAAAGTAATCTATAGCCGTGATGATGAAATTATACCCTTTTGAAGAAGATGGATGTATCTGACCCACTAAGTCAAAGGCCCATTGCTGAAATGGCCAAAAATTGATGAAAGGAATAAGCTCCTTGGCAGGAGCATGGATCAATTTTTTGTGAAACTGACATTGCTTACAAGATTTGGCATATTTTGTAGCTTCTTTCTCCATCTCTGGCTAGTAGTAACTAGCTCTAATAAGTTTTTGAGGTAATGTCAAACCTCTTGAGTGAGAACCGCAGATGCCCTCATGTAACTTAGCTAACGCATGTTTGGATTCATCAGGCTCTAAGCACCTAAGGAGGGTACCATCCAAACCTCACCTATACAAGTCATTTTCTATGATGACATATCGTAAAGCATTACAAATGAGATGGCATTTTTCATTCTAGGTATAAGTGTGAGGAATGACTTGGTCCTAGAGCTAGGAATAAATATGGTGGTAGCGGGATGAGTCATGTCCAATGACTGAACAAATCATCTTGGATTCAGGCTTATTATAGGCTAGGTAGCATAATGTCTCCACCAGGAATTCATGTGTGAATTCATTTTCAAGCATTTGTAACATGGAGGCAAGAGTTGCCATGGCATCTGCTACTTTATTATCTGATCTTGGAACTTGCTGAAAAGTAACATGTGCAAAGTATTTTTTGAGATCATCCACCATTCATTTATAAGGCACTAACTTTTCATCTTTTATTTGATAGACATTATTGACTTGATTAATAGCCAACTGGGAGTAGCCAAAGATCTTAAGCTCATCCACAAACCATTCAGTAGCTATCTTCATGCCATTGATTAGAGATTCATACTTAGCTATGTTATTTGTACAAGGGAACATCATTTTGTATGCCTTCGACAAAGAGTATCTCTGAAGTGTGATAAATAGAATTTTGGCACTGGACCCTTGCTAAGTGAACGATCTATCAAAGAACATACTCCATGTTTGATGTGTAAGGTGCATTATTGACTCATCTGGAAATTCAATGCTTAGTGGTTGATGATCTTTTAGAGGAGCTTCCGCCATCTGATCTACAATAGCTTTTCCTTTGATAGCTTTCCTTTCCACATATTCAATGTCAAATTCACTGAGAATCATGACCCATTTTTCTAGTCTACCTATTAGTGCAGCTTTGTTGAGTAATTATTTCAATGGATTAATTTTAGCAACAAGTCTTGTAGTGTGAGCCAACATATAATGCCTTAGTTTTTATGAAGCAAACACTACTGCTATACAAGCCTTCTCAATGAAAGAATAGTTCATCTCATAAGAGACCAAAGTTATACTGATGTAGTATATAGCCCTTTCTTTATTTTTCTGATCTTCTTGAGCCAATAAAGCACCCAAAGATGTGTTTGTAGCTAAGATATAAAGTATAAGTGGCTTCCCATGAAGAGGAGGCATCAAAATTGGTGGATTGGCCAAATATTGCTTGATTTATGTGAACCCTCTATCACATTCTTCATTCCATTCATAAGTCACACCTTTATGCAAAGTTTTGGTGAATGGTTGTGACTTGTCAGCTAGCTGTGCAATAAAGTGCCGGATAGATTTTAGCCTTCCATGAAGTCCTCTCATCTAACTGATATTCTTTGGAGGAGGCATTTCCATAATAGCTTGAACCTTTTCAGGATCAACCTCTATGCCTTTAGCTAATATAATATAACCCAATAGTTTACCAGAAGTGACACCAAACACACACTTCTTTGGATTGAGTCTTAGACTAAATTGCTCCATTAAATCTAGTATGGGACCTAGATCTACCAAATGTGTTTTTATTTGCATACTTTTAGCCAAACTATTGTCTACATAATCTTCCATTGTTTTATGCATCATGTCATGAAAGGTTGTTGTGAAAGCTCTTTCATATGTGGCTCTGACATTCTTAAGGCCAAAGGACATGACATTCCAATAGAAAGTACCCCAAGTACACGTGAAGGAAGCCTTTTCTTAGTCCTCTGGCATGATCTTTATCTGATTGTAGCCAAAGAAGCCATCCATTAAAGAATACATTTCATAACCTGCCATCATATCCACTATCATGTCAATATTGGGTAGTGGAAAATAATCCTTGGGACAAGCCTTGTTTAAATCTCTAAAATATGTGCAGACTCTGATAGACTCATCATGTTTTGTAACTAGAACAATATTAGAGATCCACTTTGCATAGTCAATGACCTTGATGAAAATAGCCTTGATAATTTTTTCCAATTTAGCTTTGACCAAGAGTGCCACATGTGGATGCATCTTTCAAAGCTTTTGTTTTATAGGCTTAACACCTGGTACAATAGATAGATGATCCATGATAAGATTTGGATCCAATCCAGGCATATAAGTGTAGGTCCATGCGAAGTTGATTTTCTTTCTTTGAAAGAAATTAGTGAACTCTTCTTTATCCTCTATATATAGTGACTGTGCCACATGAATAATCTGAGGTGCGGCTTCTGTAACCAAGTTCACTAGTTGGGTTAGCTCAATCAGCACTAACAATCTTTCTTGGAAATGACTCAGAAGTGTGTCAAGTATCTCATCCTTGGGCACCTCAAAGATGTTTTCACCCTTAGATACATCTTTTATTTTTACTATTTTTGACTCTAAGACTTCGACATAGTGGTTTTCACCCTTAGAGCCTTTGTTCTTTTTCCTTTTGATTTTATGACTAAGATAGTTGACATCAGCTTCCATCATGTTGACGCTGCCTTTACTGGTGGAGAACATTATAGGTTCGACAATGTTAATGTAATAGGCTAGTGTGTAGTCATTCTAGAACATAAGGACTTCACTAGCTGGTGACGGAGAGTTCCAGTTAATAAGTTCGGGATGGCAGAGTGAAAGAGAAGTAGTGGCTGGTTCAAGGGCATTCATAGTATAATCATCAAAAGCATGGACAAGTAAGTTGAGACCCAAAGAAATCTCATCCAAAGGTGTCTTTGAGTCTTCATGAATCCTCACAGCAGAAGTAGAGGGAATGGTAGTGTCAGTGGAATCACACTCAGTTGTTCTAACACTAGACCCCTCACCTACTTTGAGAAGGTTTTCATACACATGAAAAAATCTATATCTTTATCAAAAGTAGCATCAGACAGAGAGTCAAACTCATACTCATGGGAGTCAGTGATACTTGATATAGGAATTCCATCAACACTAGCTATACCATCTAACTCATTTTCATCTCTTGTTGTATTGATAGTTTGCTGAAGTTGGTCCTGTTCAAACCATTCTTGAAAATGTGGTGGTATGTATTGTTCACCCTAAAGATCAAGATTGTCAGTTTGCATTTCTCTCCATTGGTCATACGTGAGTTGCTGCACTAAAGTGGTGTCATCTGAATCACTATTAGTCTCTACCAGATGGATAGGTATAATAGGATCATCTAGTTCTATAAAGAGCATAGCAAAGTATGGAGGAATAGGATAAAGAAAGATATCCTCATCGGAGCTATCTGCTAGATTTGTAACTATAGTGGTGACCTTGGGTTCTAGCTAAGATTCAAGTTTTGGTATAAACTTGTTTATCCCTAGATGGAATGGGATTTTCTTGAAGCCAAGACCTGAAGTGTCCTTGGTTTGATGACTAGTGGCTTTGATTGGTTCAACAAAACCATTATCATTTATACCAATAGGACCACTCCCTTTGTAACCAAAGTGCTTCATGATTTTGAAGCCTTCACTGTATGGCTCTTGTTCTAAGTCATGAGCTAGAGTGATTTGTTTAGAGGTGTCCTTTCCTTTGTAAATCTAAGCTTTGATAGATCTTTCCTCATCTTCATCCTCTAATGGTGTTGAGGACTTGACAAAGGCACCATCATAGACTATTTGGGGAGAATGAGCAGAAGGTCTGTTGCTCTCACAGGGTCTCCCATAGGAATGTGGAGATAGAGGTAGAGCGGCTAGTGATAGAACAGGTTCAATTTGGTACCCTCCCATGCCTGTATCCTTAAGCTTCAGAGTCTGTTCCATTTCCTTGAGTCTGGCATCATAGAACTCAGTGGACTCCCTATTGGCTGGGACAAAGATCTCTGTAGATTGCATGAGTCTATTACAGGAAAAGTTTATATTCGTAGGCACCATGACCTCCGCTCTATGGAATGATAACTTGATGCCTTGATGATATGTAGATGGAACTTCCTTCATCTCATGAATCCATGGTCTCCCCAATAGTATGTTATAAGCAAGTGGAATGTCAAGAACTTGACAAACTACATCTCTCTCAATAGGTCTAACCCAGATTGGCAGCAGGACCAAACCTTTAGATTTTCTTTCCTCTTCATCATATGCCTTAATTATGATTTTATTACTAGAATCTATGCAATCCTCATCATAGCCTAGTTGGGTAAGAAACTTAGCAGAGAAAATGTTTAGGCTAGCACCATTATCAATAAGGACGCGGTGAACATGCTTTGGACCTATCATGACTTCTATATGAAAAGGAGCATTATGCGGTTCCCTCAATAATTGGTCATCTTCTTCAGAAAAGGAAAAATAATGAGGTGAGGTCAAGTGACCAACCATGGATTGAAACCAATCCATATCCAATTCTTTTGGGACATTCACTTTAGTGAGGGCTTTATCTAGAATCTCCCTATGAGCAGGGGAGATCTTCAACAACTCAAAAATAGTGATCTGAGTGTTGGTGCATTGTAGTTGGTCTAGAATGCTATAATTAGTTGTGCTAGGTGTAGGAACCAATTTCATGTTCTTGTTGGTAGGGCCAACAATAGTCTTATCCATAGTTTTCTTTGAAGCAAATGTAGAAGGATCAGGACCCTTGATGGTGATCTTAGCATGAGAGCAAGTAAAATTATTTGCGCAATCTTGAGATGATTAAGATTTGAAGGAGTGAGACACAGGGCCTCAAAAGACAAATGGGGTCTTAGGCTTAGGAGCATCCCCACCCCCCTTGATTGTAATCACATTGCAATACTCAACATCCATAGATTCAATCATGTTGATGACATTATCATTAGTAGTATACGTGTAGTTAACCTTGGCATTGGCATTCTTAGTCTTGGAAGATTCACCCTTCTCGTGAGGAGGAAAGCGATATTTGAATGTCTGGTGGTCTGAATTCTTATTATGGTTGTCCACAAAAATATCACCATTGTCAATTAGATCTTGGACTTTATGTCACAGCTGGAGACAAGTAGAATTCTTATGACCCTTGTTTTGGTGATAGTTACAGTATGCATTGTCATTCCACTAATGAGGTCATGGTTGCAGATCATAGAGATGCTTTTCCAAAGGAGTGAGAATTTGGTTTTGCACCAGAGTCTTGTAAACTACATCAAGTGGTTCTCCTAAGGAAGTGAATTCATGCTTGGGTAGAGGGGCCCAAGGTTTGTTTCTAGAAAATCTTGAAGGTGGTGGCTGAGTTTCTGTTGGAGCCTTCTTAGTAGCTTTATTCACTTGTATGCTAGATGAAAGATTAAAGATAGACTTTGAAGGTTTTGGCGTCACATTGTCAACTACTGCATCATTCACCACATCTCTATTCTTGTTGACAGACTTTCCTTTATCCTTGTTTGAGGAAGAAAACCCTTGTTTGTTGTCTTTGTTCAAAGTCAATTCCCCTTTCTTAACCATAAAAGCCTCAATTCTCATAGCTTGTTTAATTATACTATCAAAACTCAAGGGGCTTTATAGTTTCACTTGATACCCAAAGTTGGGAACAAGGTTGTCTAAAAAGATATCAAGCTTCTCAGATTTAGGTAACTTATGAGGATACTTTGTGGAAAGTTATTTCCATCTCTGCAAAAATGTCAAAAAAGGTTCCCCTTATCGCTATTACAAATTACAAAGGTCTCTGATGTTAACAAGATGCTGAATATTGTGAGAGTAGTGTTGAATAAACAAGTTGGCGATCTCGTCAAAAGTCTTGATACCCATGGGTAATCGTGAGAACCAATCCATAGCTGATCCACCTAAGCTACAGGGAAAGAGACACTTAGGGTATGTCTGATCATGCTTAAATTCCATAGATAAAGCTCCAAAATCCCTCAAGTGATCTTGGGGATCGGTTGTACCCAAGTATTTATCATATTTAGGCAACTCTACGCCTTTGGGAAAAGGAGGCATGTGAAGACTCCTATCAAATGGGAAAGGATAGATACTTTCCATCATGAACTATTGTATGGGTTCATCCTTACCCTTTGTGAGTTGGCTAATCTAATCTTTCATGTCTCGAATCATCCTTTGCAAATTAGTGGTCTCATTCTCTTCTTCTTTAGCCACAAGTGTCTCTACTTTAAATTCTAGAGGCAACTTGGCCCCTTGTTTGGCTAACTCCAGAAAATATTTCTCCTTCTCCTCTATAAGGAGGATCTCCATCATCTTGATAAGACTCTTGTTGGCTTTCGCATCATCTATGTCATTTTGGGTTATTACCTCATTGTCATTACCAAGGATCTCATAAATGCTTGGGACTTGATCTTGACTCTGGTCATGTGGAGGAGTGCGATAGTGATATGGTTGATGGTCACCTTGTGATTTGTTTCAGGATTTGTCCTAATTCTAATCATTTTGAGATTGACCATGACACTGGTCATTTTGAGATTGATCATGACTCTTGTAGTACTTGCCTAGTTGGAAATTGAATGGATCTCCCATCTTATCACTATGAGATTGTATAGCATGTGTAGACTCAGTAAAATGATATGAACGATGTCGAAAGGGTGCAGCTAAGGTAACCTTTGGCACTTTAATGGGATCAAAAGGGTCGATAGGTTTGATAGAGTTGATAGGTTCAATAATAGGACTAGTCTAAGGAAGTGACCTTCCAAACTTATGAAACAATGAGTTGTCTTATTCTTGGAATGATAAGTCAGGTTGCACTTGAAACAATAGATTGTAACACTCCTAGAACACTAGAGGTGATGATTGCAATGGGTTATCTTTCAAAGTACTCAATGAAGAGGAACTTGAGGATCCCTCACAATATTTAGTTTGTGCAACAGGTTCAGGATGACCTATTTCTTGATCATGAGGTCTACCTCTACCTTGTCGAGTACCACAAATGGGGAATGTGTTGCTACTTCTAGTCGTAACTATCATAGATGATGATTAAGTAACAAAAAGGAACTTGGGATTATGCTAGGACTTTTTCTCTAGGAATAGAGAAAAGGAGATAAGGGCTAGAACAACCAAGATGTGAGATGCACCTGGCACAAATCATCAAGAGTATGGCTAGAAGAGCTAAGATGTGACTATCGCATTGCGAGGTACAAAAGAATAATGAGATAAGACAAATAAAAGAGTTGAGACAAAATGAGTTTAAGAAAGAATCATTTAGTTAATAGCTTGAGACACTGAGTTTTAGATAGTGGATGACAAGAGAACAAGCAAACAGACCTCAGAAAAAAATCAAATTAGGTAAAAAGTTAACTAGTCAACAGGAAATAGCTCACTGTTTTGAAAACCAGGGTACAGGTTCATGTGAGAAAGTGTTGGTTCATGCAAGAAAATGCTAGGATTCACATGAGAGAGTGTTGTCTCACACAAGGAAATGCTCAGGTTCTAAAATTTTGTGTGGGAAAAAGTCAAAGTTTGACAGTTTGACACAATTTTTGAGATAAAAGTCAGGTTTTGAGACATAGCGTGGGTCGTTCTCTGACAAAATTTCTAGTTTTAAAATAGTTTTTGGATAGTTTCAATTAGAAATCTCAATTTGAATGTGGCAAGCAATCATTTACAAGCATAAAGTTTTGATCAAGCAATAGTGACATAAGAAGTAGTCGCAAATAGTTCTACCAAGGACTAAGAAACTTGGCAGAATCCTGGGAGTCTTTATTTAATCATGATGGATAGTTTAAGAATCGAAACAAACACGTAGTTATCCCTACAAAGAAAATGGTAGAGAAGACAACATATGTGCCTCACAACTTATGTGCATGCATTCACCTCACATAGCCATGTCACCCCTTAGAGGGTGCCTATGTTTTTGGTGTTTCCAAGGACTAAATAATATATGTTCAAAGGTTACCCTTGAAATAGGGGCCAGTGTCATATACCACC
Organism: Chamaecyparis obtusa; assembly: GCA_027943335.1. Taxonomy (NCBI): domain Eukaryota; kingdom Viridiplantae; phylum Streptophyta; class Pinopsida; order Cupressales; family Cupressaceae; genus Chamaecyparis; species Chamaecyparis obtusa. Next base: position 128,266 of record BSBK01004945.1, on the reverse strand, counting down.
TTCAAACATCTAGGTCCATGCTTATGGTGAGAATCTAGGGGAGAGATTCTTCCCCCTCCCTGCGTAAAGATTATGTCTCCTTTCGAAGATGATCTGGGTAGGCAACTAACTAAGAAAGTTTTTAGTGGGCTTCCATTCATACTAACCTTTGGTGCCCTTGATATAGGGCTAGGATCTCACAGCCACACCAACACCTGAAAGTCATACACCCCTGCAAGCAGGGCTAGGAGCGGTGCCGCTTAGTACAACAGATAAAGCTTTCTCAAGATGATAGTCAAAATCATGAGAAAGAAGTTAACATGGATTTGGAGTCTTTAGACTCAACAAATCATTCTTTATTATAGTGAGGTGGAATCACCAGCAATAGGTGTGTACTCACTTGGGTCATTCTTGGAGGTTCAACTTCTGGCAAGCCCTCTAAAGGTGACACAACTTGGTTCAGATTCAAGGGTCAGATTTTCTAATTCTCTCAAAGAGAGAAGAGCATACTTCTCTACCTCTTCACCTTACCCAAACATGCAAGACATATTCATCACTGAGCTAGTTCCTCTCTAACCAATTCACAAGCTTTTGGGTTTCTGGTTCTCTCAAAGAGAGAAGAGCATAATCCCCTAACAAGTAGACATGCCAAAGATTCACTACCTTTCCTTGCTTCCCTAGGTATCTATCATGCTAGCAAGATCTGGGTCTCAGATTCATCCATGGGCATCACTTCCATGTAATGAAGAGCCTATTACCCTAACCCACTATCAAGACCCTTAAGAAATTTTAACAAGGCCCTAGTTATACTATGTGATGAAAGCAATAAAACAAGCACAACATCTTAAATATCTTCAACAATCATCCTCCAAGCAAACTGTTAGCAAGTTTATGTGTCTTTGACAAGCATTCTACAACCCACTGTTATGCTATGGCAGAAAAAATCAGGGATATAAAAACAACATGTGAAAAATATTAGAAAACAATGACAGTAAATTATAGAAACTATAAAAAAAAACTTGCAGATTGACAGTAGTCTCGCGCGAGGAAGTACAAGGTGTCACGTGAGAAAATGAAGGCACCTACGCAAGAGAATGCTTTTTCATGTGAGAGAATGCTAATGAAAGAAAAACTTTGCACGACACGCTCAGAAATCTCGCATGAAATTCCATACATATTTGTACGGACCGTACAGACAAAGTGCAAAAATCTTGTTAGAAATTTTTTGAGAGTGAGGCCAGAAATCAATTTTCTACCCCACAGTGGGTGCCAGAATGTATATGCTTCAATATGACATCTAATCCAGCCATAGACACAACATAGTCATTGCTCAATCATTGAATTATGACAATAGATATGAGTTATTTATTTCACAATATCGATTGAATTGACATGTTGCCTTCTATTTAGTTGGGGTGTTTGAATTACTCTCAGATTGGAGAGCCAATAACCATAGACCAAGCTAAAATAGAGGATTTAAAACTAAAAAAATGATTAAATTGCAATGAATTAAGCTAAAGATGATTGTGCAAACTAAGCTAAGAACTTGAAAGAAATATGAGAGTGCAGATTTTAATCTAAGAAGCTTGAAGGAAAATGAGAATTAAGCTACTAACAAATAAGAAAACTATATTAAGAATGAAGATGCAATTATATTAGCATGAGAATTACTCTAACTATGCAATAAAAAGCTTTGAAATATGAGAGAATTGAGATAAAAATAACTATAGTTTTGATACTCTAAAATTGTCCTGCTCGAATGAGAAATTGAGGTTCATAATATAGAAGAGCCTAGGTGGAGGCTGAAGAGTTTCTTGAAAAGAAATCGCTGACTCTTCATTTCCATGGAGGAAGGTGAGACAAATATGAAGAATTATTTAATTAAAAGAATGAATATTTTCCACATGGGTGGCCTTTTGAATAATATTGAATAATTAAATTCAAATAAAGATGTCCATTCAAATAACTAAATAATTATTTAATTCCTTTGATGTATATTAGCTAAAGGGGGTGGAATTAATTTAATTAAAAGCACTAGGAGTTTAGAATTAAATTAATTAATCATAGGGATTATTTAAGCAATAAATATCAAATATTTAGGAATTAAATATAATGTATAGTTAATGTAGATTTAGGGTTTTTTGCATTTGACACCTAGTCAAATAAAGTCAAATAGGAGACAGAATTGCCTAGGACAATAGGTCTTTAATGATATAGAAATTTGAAGAAATGCACCAAAATTGATTAAAATTGTGAGGTGCCAATTTTCAGCTATTACAATAAGTGGTGCTAAAATTGAGCTTAGTGCCCAAAGATGTCTGTAATACTCTCTAGAAGGATGATGTGAAGAGAGAATGTCAATCAAGAATAATCTTACAAGGTATGCTATGAAGTCTGACAGTATCCTTCAAGAAAAATTGTCCTACTGCTGGGGCTGTAAAAGTGGTTTGAATAGGTGAGAAGTGGACTACCTTGGTCAACTTGTCAACTGTCACCATGATGGCATCATGGTGTCAGGATGACATAGGGAGACCAATGATGAAATCCATAGAAATAACATCCCACTTCCACTTTGGTCTCTCATGAGGCTGAAGCAAACCACCAGGGTGTCAATGTTCTACCTTAACCCTCTCACACTCAAGGCATCAGGCCACTATCTCTGCTATGTTCTATCTCATCCGTGGGCAATGATATAACTACCTAAAATTTGCATGCATCTTCTTGAATTTGGGATGCACTGCATAAGGTTCTCTATGAGCCTCTAACATGATGAATACTCACAAATCTCTGGAGTAAGGTACATAGATGCGTCCTCTATGGTGTAAAATCCTATTAAAATCTAGGGAATATCCTGAATACTTACCCTCAAGGGTACACTGAGATTGAATAATCTGACTAACCTCTACATACCAAACATCCTCATGCAAATGATGCAATATCTGATCCCTCAACTCTAAACCTATAGTCATAGAGTAGACCCCATGATGTCTCCTACTCAAAGCATTGGCAACCATGTTCACCTTACCTTTGATATAGTGAACATCAAAATCATATTCACAAAGGAATTCCATCCACCTTGGCTAACATGCATTCAGGTTTGGCTAAGTGAAAATATACTATAAACTCTGATGATCAGATTGGAGCTCAAACCGATGACCCAAAAGGAAATGCCACCATCTCACTAAGGCATGAACCACCAAAACTAAATCAAGGTCATGATTGGGGTAATTAAGCTCGTGAGTCTTAATTTTCCTAGACTCATATGCAATGGCTTGCCCATTCTACATAAGAACTTCTCCAAAACCATCCAAGGAAGCATTTATGCACACAATGAAATCTGTTGAAGGATCTGACACTACTAGAATAGGAGTGCTAGTAAGTTCCTTCTTGAGTTCCTGGAAGGCCCTCTCATACTTCTCACTCCACTCAAACTTCTTTCCCTTTCATTGAAGATAAGTAATGGGATGTGCCACTCTAGAAATACCCTCTACAAATTGCTTGTAGTAACCTACCAATCCCATGAAACTCTTAACCTCAGTAACAGAAGTAGCCGCAGGTTAATCGATGATGGCTCTAATCTTAGATGGGTCAACTAAGATCCCATCTCTTGAAATGACATGCCCAAGGTAATGAATTTTTGGACCTATAAAAAGTACATTTGGATAAGCTACCATACAACTGATTGTCCCTAAGACATTGCAATACCTGCCTCAAGTGCTCTTCATGCTCCTCTTCATCTTGAGAATATATCAAAATATCATCAGGGAACATGACCACAAACTTATCAAGGAAAGTGTGGAATACCCCATTCTTAAGGCTCATGAAAACTACTAGAGCATTAGTGAGATTGAAAGGTACAACTCTGAACTCATAATTACCATATCTATCATGGAATGCAGTCTTGAGGATATTGCTATCCACAATCTATAACTGGTGGTAACTTGCCTTAAGATCAATCTTGGAAAACACTTTAGCACCCTAAAGCTAATCAAATAAATCATCAATCCTAGGAAGCAGATACCGATTCTTGATGGTAAGCTTATTCAATTGTTGGTAATCTGTACATAACCAGAAGGATCCACCCTTCTTCTCAATGAAGATGATGGGTGCACCCCAAAGTGAAACACTAGGGTGTATGTGGACCTTCTCCAAAATTTCCTCTAACTGGATCTTGAGCTCATTAAGCTCATTAGCGATCATCCTATAATGTGCTCTCAAAACTGGAGCAACTCCTAGTATGAGATCAATATGGAAATCCACTCCTCTACGAGGAGGCATACCCAAAATTTTAGTAGGGAACACATCTAAAAAATCCTTAAGTATAGGATAATCATCAAGAGATGGTTCCCTTTCCTCCTCATCCTCTTTGTCACTAATGGTAATGGAAAATAACTGACATCCCTTCCGCATGCTCCACTTAAGCTACATGGATGAGATCATACGAAGAGATATGCCCCTCTGAATTCCGCAAATCATGATAGGATTACCATGATCATCTAGGCACTCAATCCTATTCTGTTTACAATCTAAATTAGCTCTATGGGCATAAATCCAATCCATGCCAAGTAATATGTCATAAGATCCAAGAGGTGTGATATGAAGATCTACCGTAGTGATCAAATCACTAATCTACACCTGGATATCCTTCACTGAGGAGTTGAATGACACTCTAGACACTGATGCTAACTCCACTTCCCAACTAAATTCCTATCTAGCTACCACTAGCCCACAACACTCAACCATAAATGGAGATATGAAAGAATCAGTAGCACTAGAATTAAACAAAATGGTAACACTAATACCGTTGATCATGCCTGCAGTCTCTATAACTGTGGCCTAGTGTTCAGCCTCGCGGTTATCAACTAATGTAAATACTCTATGAGACTTTGCAAAGTCTCAAACTGTAGGCTCTAATGCCTCCATACACTGACTACCTACCATCTAACCCCGAGGATAATCCTGAGCCAAGTTCCCTATGGCACCACATGCATAACAAGGACCATGTGTGTGAGTCTGAACTCCCTATGGCCTAGAGAATAGTTGTCCACCGGTCCTACTAGACCCACTAAAACTCCCCCAAGAGGACTCCTGAGTTCGTACTAGGGGTGCATCTAAATTTTGATGACGTTTATCCTTGCTCGATCCTTGTTCCTACCACTATTTGGGCTTAGAGCCCTATTGACCCTATGGTGGTTTTTGTCTCTGATTTTGTTGAGACTACTACCATGGGTTCTTATTAAAAGACCCCAAAGAATGCCTATTTTTTCCCTTCCAATGGCTCTTTTGGTGACCCTGAGATTGAGATGCAAATTTATAGTTTTGAGATCTATCACGAGTAGCTCGTGACCTAACTTGAATCTCCTCTGCAACTAATGTCATCTCTACAGCCTGACAAAGGTTCCCTCGAGTGGTCATGCGAACTTGTCCTAAAATCCAATCATTGAGTCCCTTGACAAAATGGTTGACTCACAATTTTTCATCCTTCATATAGTCAACATATGGTAGCAACTCAAGGAAAGACTCTTTTACTAAAGTACTGTGAGCCCTCTCTACTGTAAATCATAAAACTCATCAATACGAAGCTGTCTGTAATGCTCTGACAAGTACCTATCTCTAAATCTCTCTAGGAATATTTCCCAAGTGACAGTGTCCATAGTGATATTATTCTTAAATTCCTCCTTTTACCATGTGGAAGCACCTCCTCTCAATAGCTGAACTACAAATCAAGCTTTATGATTTATCTCATAATGACACAACCCAAAGCACCTATCTAAACTCAAAATCCATGCCTTGGCCTTAGTATCATTAGTAGACCCATGATGCAATGGTGGTTGTAGATGAAGGAGATCCCTAATTAGGTCTCCAGCATCACGGAGTACCCTCTGAACTAATCCGAGTGGTGGTGGTTCTAGCATGTGAACTGATTCCACCTCATGAGCTCCCTACCCCTCCTAACGATCACGTGGAGGGATCTTAGTCCTCTCTCTAGTCTCTAATTTATGTCCTTCTGATAACTGATGCTATGACTGAGGGATCACTAGAGGCAACCTATCCTGAATAATGCCAATGAGGTTCTAAAGAGCTAGCCAGACCTCTTGATTAGGATTTGGTGGTGGTTCGGGAGGAGGATCCTGATTCACTGTCGATATCTTAACCCTTTTCTCATCTTGCACATGAACCAAGGGGGCTTGCCTATGACATCTGTTACAACCATGAGCTTGGCGTGTAAGGAGAGGCATCCTAAAATTTCATAAAAGATTAATGTTAGATGAGAAATGTAATGGGTTTAAAAGTACCAAGTTTTCACAAACTTGGCTCTGATACCAAAATCTCATGCCCATATTTCTACGAGAAAAACACACCAACAATTTTTTTTTAAGAGGGTTAAATTATTAGTTGATTAAAGGTTAAGGGTTTTAAGCTACTGATATGTTCAGAAAAGTATTAACTATTTAAAATGTGATAGGCGGTATTCACAAAATTACACAATAGTGGAAGTCGTTACATTCATTTGAGGGGATTCATGGCAAGGGGTTAACATCCCCACCAACATCCCCCTTGTGGTGACGAAAGGGATAGCATAGCATTATGACAAAAAATTACGTAAGGTTATTTAAAAGAATAAGATTGATACTATTAAAGTTTGTAATCGATTTACACTAATACAAACAATAATTTATCATAGTAATCTCCTTGGTGAAGCAATATTTTGAAATAATTTAATTATAGGATGACATTAATTCACTAAGGTTAAGATATCCAATAAGAAAGATTTCCACTAAATAATGCAAAAGAAAGATTCCTATTTAACTGCAATTAAATTTGTAGCTATAATTAGTGAATAATACTAAATTTCATTTACTTCAGTAATTAATAACCTGCCTAAAGTTTCTATTTTAATTTAAGGATAAATTTCTATAAGGAAAATAATTACCTAAAAAATAATAATAAAGCTCGTCTAAAAGAAAAAAACTAAATCTTCTACCCAAGAATTTAATACATTATTATCCTAGCTAAAAGAGTATCATCTAAAAACAATAAACCTAGGGAAACATTTTCCCCACACATAAGTATATCTTCTCCATATTAGGAAAATAATTAGCATGTTGGAATAAAGATATATTCTTTCCCACCAAAACATTAAGCCAAAAAAATATGTAAGAATAAACATCAACTATAAGTTAATAAAATTACTTAAACATAAAACAAGCAAAAAACAAAATGCGAGGGGAAAGATATTCTAAAATAATATGGTCAAGTGGGTTGACCCATCTACCCTAACCCTAATTTGAATTTAGGGCTAGGGTGGTTTGGTTAAAACCTCAAAACTTACTTCTTTCGTTCATTTTGCCTCAAAAACTCTTCTTTTCCAAACCCTAAGTGGGTATGTTCATTTTTTTGTTATTTTCTACTTCCAGGTATGAGGAGGATCAAAAATGGAGGGGAAGAACATATGAGATTAATATTTTTATCCATATATACACATTGTATATATGTCTACAATTATTTTCTCATATAAAGATATTCAAACCCAAATCAGCAAATGGGCTCAACAGATCCGGGTCTGCAAGTGTTCATGTTGTTGGTAAGAAGGATTAAAAAATTCCTCTCTCAAAATATTTATTTACTTTTTGAAATAATGTTGGCATGCCCACATGGTTCTTTTTTTTTAAAACTTAATAGGTCTATTAAGATCATTTTTAAATTTTTTTTTAAAGAAATCTCTCTTTTTAATGTATGTGTACTGGGGGAGCCAAGGCTCAACCCTCCTGCTCGCATCTTGTGAACTATGGAGGTCCACGTACTCGTGGTCTGTGGAACCACAGTTCCATGTTCGCATGGGTTGTAGAAGCCACAGTTTCCATGGATCTTATGGGCTATGGACTCCATAGTAACCATAGTCCGTGGGTTGTGCTTTCCCACAGTTACCATAGTTTTCTGAGAGCTGTGTGGTTCCCACAGTTACCACAATTTTTTGTGGGCTGTGGAGATACCCACAATTACCACAGTTTCCCATGGGATGCGGGGATACCCACAGTTATCATGGTTCCCCGTGGGCTGTGGGGTTCTGATAGTTACCACGGTGTTCCATGGGACTCCACAGACAACATGATTCCCGTGGGCTATGGGGTTCCACAGTTCCATGGTGTCGTGGGCTATGGGGACCACAGTACCACGGTTTATGTGGGCTATGGTTTCCACAACCCCCCTGCTCCCCCCCTATTTTTATTTATTTAAATTTTATTTTGTTTTAATTTAATTTAATTTTTTTTCTTTTTTTTAAAAACTTTATTATTAATGTATATACTTTTAAAACATCACTCTTTCTTTTTATGAAAAAAAAAGAGATAAACGTATTAATACTTATAAATATCTTTTTTTTCTATAAAAGGAAATTAATCCACTAGAACTAATAACAAAAAAAATTTGCAAACAAAAAAATTATATTTAAAAATAGAATAAAATTTTTCTTTTAAATGAGGTATAACATAGTGTAGATTTTGTCTTTAAAAATAAAATAAAATCTGAGGATTTTCTTCTAAGAAAAATGATTCACATGGAAAAGAAGTAACTTGAACAAACATTTATTTATCTATTGATTTATTTTTCTTTCTTTCCTGCTATCTTGGTACAATATTTATTTTCTGATTAAAATATCATAAATGCTAAAATTCATTCATTTTCAATACATTTATGCAGAGAATATAAACTATTTAAAACAGTCATTCTAACTTAGAATTAAAGGACAATTTTAAAAGCAACTACTAATATTCCAACTGCATTACTTAAAATGATGAAATCTAAAATTCACACAAATAATATTTCTGCACAACCTCTAAATCCTTTGAATAACTCATTTCTTTAAAATATCCTCCTACTTTGCAGGCTTTCAAATAACAAACTTTTAAGGTATGCACACTTCAAAATGAAAATTTTCTTATTACATTGGAAAGGTATAATTGTCTAAAAACTTACATCATCAAAATACAATGTTATAATGCATCAACTTCCTTCCATCATTATGTAGAGTACAAGGTAAAGAAACTTCTCCACTTTTCTTTTCTTCTACAAATACAAATACATTAGGATTTCTTAAGAAATCCCTTGTCAAAAATATAATCTACTACAACAACAAGATACATAATATTATCTTCCTTTTATTTACATCCAATAGATTTTCTTCATTAAGTATCATATGCTCCAAATCCTGCAATGCAAACATGGATGGACCATGGGGAAGCTCACCTCCCAACCAAGGCCTCTAAGAGGCCACCTCTGAGCTAGGGGGACCAACACATAGATGGGATAACAGACATGCATAACCAAACAACAACAACAACACAACAAGCGCATACAACTCCCAATCAAGGATATGAACAATGGGTCTCACAATAATCCTATTTTTAGGGTGAAGGTGGACTAAGTACCAATGGGGAGAAAGCCCATTTCAAAATAATGGAGCCAAGCCTACACAGGGCCTTCCCAAAAACTCATCCCAACTACATTCTCAAAATCTCCACAAAACCCTTATGACCCCCATGGAATCAAGCCAAAACTACTCCCTTATGACCCCCAATATAACAAGAAATGAAATGGCTACATGGAGCCCATACTTCCATGCTTTTTCCTTCTCCTTTCCAAGGGGAGACTCTACACCGATGGCTATCCAAAGAAAACCCTTCACCCCCAAGACTACTCTTCCCCCCATGGGTGAGTGTTTCCTTGAGACTCCCTTACAAACATCACAAAAACAAGGGATCTAAATAACAAAACTTCACATTTACAACACAAAAATAACTTTCACAAAACAAGCACAAGATTTACTTATGCATCTACTTACAAACAAGACAATAAGATTCTCAACATCAAGAGCCATGAAGAAACAAAATACCAAATTTCTCACATATAAAATTAGAATCTACATGAGAATTCAGTGGAGCCACCAACCTAAGTCCAAGCAATAATGGTGATTGTTGAAGATGAGATCCCTTTTGACCAAGCCTTCTCCTATGCAAGCTCCTCCAAAATTAACTAGTCTCTAAGTTAGAGAGTGGGTGTTCAAACTCTTCCAAAAGAAGAGTCCCCTCTAAAAAGGCCTCCACACATCTTCCCACAAACCACTAGGGATAAGGTTTCCTTCTCATTGGGTGGTCTTCCCTAAGCCCCTTACAAGCTTACCAAAAATGGCCTCTTACAAAGGTAAGCTAAAAAGGTGGGCAAAGGACTAACATACTAGTGGATGGTGTTCTTACCAAAACTTGGTCCCAAAAGTTGATTTTCGGCCATCTTGGAAAACCAACTTTTCGATGGGAATTTTGGTCAACTATGGGTTGTTCTATGGTGAAAAATAACCCATACCCATTGATATACCAAGTGGGATAACTAAAAAGGACCTAAACACACCCCTACAAACCTTTTTAACCCCCCAAATACTCATGACAAGTTCAAATTCGAAATCTATGAAATGACACTACCTTAAGCTCCCCAACCTAGAGATTGACATGGGGATCCTCAAGGGTACTTTCCTAGGTTGATGGTATCCAATCCTCAACTGGATAGTTCATGGCCACATGTACACTTACAAGTGTCAATTGACACAACATGAATTATACATCTCAAGCCATGTGGCATATCCACTTGAGATTTCACAAAATAGTTTACATTTACAATTCAACATATTAATTAAATACACACATGCTCATTACATTCACAAATAAAACATGATAGAAAGAGGTTTTGTCTCTTATTAGAAACAACCTTGGCTAACTAAATAAACATAGGTCTATGCTTTGGTTCCCCAAATTTAACCATGGTCTAATTCTATGCACACTAATGTCCAACATTAGTAGTCCAAGGAAATATACATATAATTTCAGAACATACATGATCAAAATAATTCATCGGCAATATCCTTAAATAAGTCATAATTCACATGGCATAATAATTCATCTATGACATACATATAACTCATCATGTAATAAACAATTTCATCACTTAATTAATCTCATAATATCATCATTGCATCAATAATTCATTTTTAAAATTGAATATCATTATAACATCATAACATTCATAAAACCAAATTAATCACACAAGTAGAATCCATAATTATATCATGGTAATCATTAAAATAAACATAACATAATGTGCATCTAACTCTATGGTGATAAAATCCATAATATAAAGTGTTTGAAAACCATAATGCATCAAAATGTAGTATCAAATAAGTCTATCTCAAATGTAGAAACTAAAAGGCTATGATGGGCTTGGGATGAGGCCTCATAGTTCGGCCAGACCAGGTTCAACTGAAACCCCCTACATATATATGCAATGATTCTTCATTGATCTAATATATTTTGCTTATATTTACTCATTTTTCTTGTTCGTCCAGACCTATTTTGGCCTAAACACATCTTCCACATCGATGCCACTTGGCATTGTGTATGTGACATGTACATTTGGCCATATAATATATGGATGAACCATGTTTGACTGAAAGTAACTCCAGTCAAAACCCATCAATTGTCCTCTATTGCGACACAACTTTGTACTTTTACTCATTGCCATATTGTTCGATAATGATATACGTTGGATGAGTTATGAAGAAAAAGAGATGAGATGTTGTGAAGTTGAATAACTTAAATGGGCAACTAATATAGATCAGACAATTATTAGATTATGTTAATATAATTTCTTTCTATCTTAAATATAATTATGTTAAGTCGATAAAGCATGGTGATGGAGAGTTGTGAAATCGATAAGTTAAGTTATTTTGGCTATTGAGAAGGATATGTGACTCGGTAAAGGTAAAATTAAGAAAAGTAACCCAATAAAGGCAAGGGAACCGAACATCAAAGAAAGGTTTAGGCACGGAGTGAAGTTAACTGAAATTCAAATGGAGGACACCGAGTGAGGAACAAATATTAAATAAGGATTGAATCAAAATTTTATGATCAGCTATGATGATCTGGATGATCATGATGATAAGGAGAGTTAGTTACAAGAGATCTACAAATAAGAAAATTAAAGGTGAAGATCTATGACAAGATCTAAATGGAAAAAGGAGATCGAACAAGTTTGAAGAAAAGTTCAAGTTCCTAGGTGAAAAGAAAACATGTTACCAAGATCTAGATTCAAGGTATAATGAATTGGATAGTTAAGATTGACTAAAGGAAAATGTAATAAAGGAGATTAAGATGAAAAATAAGTCTATATAAAGGATGGATTTATATGAACAAATGGCTGGAAAATTGAATAGTTGAAGGGTCACCGACTATTCTAGTGAAGAAGGAATAGAGAGATTCCGAGTGGAAAAGAAGAATTTGATAAAGTGTTGAATCAAGTGGATAATGAAGAATTGAACTGAAGATTGAGGAGCGCACAAAGGATCTTATTGAGAAAATATATTTGTAAATCTATAGGTCAATTAATTTACTCTTTCTTACTAGCATTTGTAATAGATAAATCTCTTAAAAGAGTGAACTTAACAGTGTTATTATAAAATAATTGAAAAAGGTAACATTCTAAAGAGTGTTTGAAGCCCTCTAGCAAGGCCACTCCTAATAGGAGAAGATCCTAATATATGTGAGGTAAATCCATTAACTGGGTCACACCTAACAGTGTGTATTTTAATCTTTAACTAGATTGGCGCTTAATCAAGCGTACTTTAGAAGAGTATTTTCTTAGTGGGTGACAAGTCTAATAGTGAGTTTTCCCAAAGCTATGTTTCCATGTTAAACACTAGTGTTACATGTGATGCATGATTTGTTTGAATGTTTTATTAATTTTTATAGTTTATTTACTGTTGTCGGTAAATAGTGAAGTTTTTTTACCGAGTTATTACTGACTTAATCAAAGAAAATTTTGAAGGTAAATGGAATTAGGGATTACTGATTCACCCCCCCTCTCTATAATCCAACATATGCAACATAAAATGTCTAACCAAAAAAATGAAGAGCACCAAGGAGACCTCCCATGAGATCACTAGGTATCCCAAGACCCAATCTCCTCTAGTTCTGTTTCTGAAAATATTCCTTTATTTCCTCTCATTTCTCCTAAAAATGACACTCCCCTCATCATGAGAAAATTATTTGATTTAGAAATCCTTAAGTCTTCTTCAAGGGTTTTATCCACCCCTTCCTAGCTAGAAGAATCTTTAAAAAAGAAAAAAAAGAGATAAGAGGACATCGTGCCTCCTCAAGACATGGCGGATCAAATTTTAAAGAGCTCTCCTACACCTCATAAAAGAGGAAGCCTGCAATACTAGCTACCCTAGGGAAATACTAGAAAAAGAGGCATGTAATCATGGAAATTGTACATACCGAGTCCACTAATAAATTGTCTCATATGGATGCCTTTGACTTCATAGTAACTACGATTAATGTTGGTCCTCTTAAACATGAGAAGACTATTCAAATGTGAGAATTCTCCCATCAATGAGTGAAATAAATATTGGATAAGGACAAACAAGAAAATGCCAACCTTAAAGAAATGGCTTCCCAACTTTTTGATTATCTTAGAGAAATCCTCATGCCCTTTTCATCTCAACCAGCAAGTTCCTCCCTTCATATACAAGATCTAGTATCAAAGGAGAACCAAGCCCTTATTTCACAATTACGAGAAGAAAGACACATGGGCTGGATAGGTAGAGATTGGATTGAAGATTTGAAAGTCAGAGGGTTACCCTTGATTGAACACCTTGGATCCCACTACAAAGTACTTCTGTAGACCAGGGATAGTGTGAAAGTTGATATCATGATTATCAAAGGTGAAGAATATTCTTATAAGAAATTTTTTTCAATTCTTAAAGAGATCATGGATATGAAAATAGAAAATGTAGTGAATTTAGGACTGTTAGAATCACCTGATGAACCCATACAAAAAATGGATGTTTTCCCCAACCTTCAATAAAAATGTGTCACTAAAAATCTCAAACCTTTGGGAGAGTTGGAGGATAATATACAAGAGGATACTCAAAAAATTGAAAAACATTTTACTGATTTGGGTTGTGCCTCTCACCATAGCAAGGGAAAATATTTCATCAATGTAATCACCTAAAATTGGACAAGATAAACCAAGTGAATAACTAAGACAAAAATTAGAGAAATTGAATCAAATCAAGCATTTAACAAATCAAAATTCAAATCAAGCCTTAAATTAATTTAATTAAAAATCAAAAGTCATAAATCTAATTTAAATCAAATAAATCATGATAAATCAATCAATTGTGTAATTAATCTAATTAATTACATAGTTTCAATAAATCAAATCAACCCATTCAAGGGGTGCACATGGCTAAAGATTTTAATTAAATTCAATTAATTAAATCATATTTTCCCTCAACCACCAAATGGGAGGAAAATTCATCAAGCAATAGGATTTAAGGATTGAGCTCACATGGATCAAGCCTAAATCGAATCTCAATCACTCACTTGAAGAATGCATCTTGTCCACTCATTTTGTCTTTTGGTCCCAAGCTTTGAGGACAAAATATTTAAATGGTCTCCAAAGGTGGAACCATGGACTTAACCCTCACCTAATCATGATCAAATCAACCACACCCCCTACCCTTGCCCAAAATCTATAAAGTAAGGCATAATTCAATCAATAATCATCCACAAATATGAGAATAGCATCAAACCTCTTGTAATTTATAGCTAGAAAGGAAAATATTAGAACAAAATAAGGTTTAATTTCAATTGGAATTGAACTTTTAGTTTACTTATCGTTCATTCTCATTGTAGGACTATCACTAATGGAAGCTTGCTAAGAGCTTTGCATTAGCATCCCTAAATAGAGGTCCATAGAGTGCTTAATTGTTCTTCATTTGTTAAAAAAACTTACTCTTTGTGGTAATTTAGTTATTTTCATTTATTTGCAATACTAACCCTATGAAGGTACTTTTCCTTGTATACGAAATGACACCCACCGTGGGGCACTAGGCCTCACAAATTTATAAATTCAGAGAAATTAATTTTTTTCTAGAAAATCTTGTTTTTACTCTCTATTTTGTAGATTTAACAATATGTTTGAGACATTCTCCAGTGCATACACCAATTTCTCCAGCACATTTAAAGTCTAAAACAACACTTCTAGGACAAAGTTATGCACCTTTACGTGGAGTTTTAACACTTTTAAATCCTTTTGTTTCTGTCTTCATTCTTTCAGCACGTATACTTCATTCTCTAGCACGTTTAATTCATTCTCCAGTGTGTTTAAGAATTTATTTTAACGCCTTTGCTTAGTTCATTAGCACTTTCAATTTCTATTCCTGCGCTTTTAATAAATTTCTTCAGTGCATTTAATTTATTTAAAAATGCTTTCAATCATTTTAATAGCATTTTAATAGATTTTGTTGCGCTTTTAATTAAATTGAGAATTGAAAGAATCTAACTTGCGGAAAGTGATTTCTCTGTGTTTGCAGGATGACGGGTCATAAAAAAACAAAAAAACCAGAGACCATATTTAACAGTGAAGGGAAGGCTTTGACTAAATGGATTGAGGAGAACATTACACACATCAAGCTGGTTTTGGAAGATTCTCAACAAGAAAATGAGGTATATGAACAATATTTGAAAGTTGTAGAAACTAATAAATCAAAGTTCATATCATTAAATCGGATTTACTTGCCTTAATCATTTTTTGTTAAAATTTGATAAGGCTTAAATTCAAGTTTATTCTTTTTTTTCTTCATTTTGGCTAGTTGTGTTGACTAATTTGTTGGAGGAGAAGTGGATGGAAAGGAATGATCACCACTAGGTGAGCATAAAAATGGAAAATTCATCAAAAATGCCCCTAGCCTTAGCTAGCTTCAAAACAAGGTAAGCCTAAAACTTGGTCAATTTTTGCTTAAATGGTGGCCTTGTCAATTCCAAAATCTAGTAATTAAAGAAGCCTATTATTATTTGAGAGATTTGATATTAGGCCTATGCTCCTCACTTTCTAAGTGAATCAAAATGCCAAAAATATCAAGTTCCTTGATTAAAAGAAAGGCTAAGTAAATCAAGCACTAAATTTGAACAACCCCTTATTTGTGGAAAATAGTAGAAATACTCAATCCCCATTAGTTAGTGGGTTTAGTAATTGAACCTTGTTAAAAGTGTTTGGGAATTGAGAAATAGATAGGGATATGTGCTTAACCTTTTGGTAATCAAATTCCCAAAACCTATCTCTTCATTCTACTTTATTACTTTCAAAATGAACATGCTAGATCTATAGTGGGCTCGCCTCTTGAGATTTTCCTTAATAAGGCCAGTGAGAGGGATAGCCCAAACTGGGATACATTTTATTTTTCCACAAAAATCCAACCCACTCTAAAATAAAATACATGCATCCTTAATGGGGTGTGTGACAAAAGGATATTAAGGTTTTGAACTTCCTCGAGTAGTCCTGCGGGTTGCGCAAAACTTCGACATACCGATGGTGGGAAGCCTCCTAATTTTGGAGGATGAAAAATTAATGTCCTTTTTGAATGGAATCTTGATTAAAAACCTTGTTAAAATAGAAAATTCTACCTTATAGAGCCATGTTTACGAACCAATTTGTGAATTAGGTATATTTTTTGGAGTATTTTTTTTGTGCAAAAACCCATGATAATGTCCTTACAAATTCAAACACTTTTTGTGTAGAGGGTTAAAAATAACAAGTGTATTTGTGATTGCTTTGTCTAAAAAATACATACAACAAGTAAGAGATATCCATTTGAAAATTAATCTTATATTTTTAAATCTCTTCATAAAAGAAAACAATTACCAAATTGGAGAAAATGATTCAAAATCAAACCTTGTTGGATGTCGGTTTCTACATGGTCTCATAAACTCAAACTATCTTTACAAGAAGATGACAGTTGCATTACAAAAGAGGTCCCTGAATTTGAATATCAAAGCTCTTTTAATAATCACAACCAAGGGGATAGTCTCCCAAATCTGCTTGAGAAGAGAATTGTATCAATGGATAGAAACTCCACATTTAACGATTACCATCATGGAGGAAACAATGACAATATCACTAACTCCAACCAAGGGCCTAAGGAAACAATTGAAGAAAGAGATAATAGAGTGACTCAAGATAATGAATTTCTTGAAGTCATGGATAAATTAATAGATAGAGATAGGGAGAATTTTTTCCTAAACTTAGCCCAAGAAGGGGTCAAACTTCCATATGATTACGATGTGGACCAACTCAAGAAAAACAAAGAAGATGAAAATCTGATGTTTGTTATGACTAAACAATTGAAAATGTTCCAAGCACAGATTGACCTAATGAAAAAGGCCATTGAACCTAAGCCATTCTCTATTGAGGCCTTGTGCCCATTCCCTTTTGACAAAATCTTGGTTATGGCACCTTTTTTGATAAATGTAGTCTTTCCTAAGTACGAAAAATACATGGGTAAATCAGACCCACAGGATCACCTTAGAGATTTTTGCACTCTAAGCATCAAATTTATGCATGATACCACATACTTAATGAGACTTTTTCCAAGAAGTTTAGGAGGTCAAGCCATGGAATGGTTCTCCAAGCTTCCGCAAGGGATAAAGACATTCGAGGAATTAGCCTCCAAATTTGTAACCCATTATTCTTACAACATTGAACATGAGATTACCATGCTCAACCTATGTGACACTAAACAAATAGATGGTGAATCTTTCCTAGGGTTCCTTCAAAGGTGGAGAACAACTTTTGCAAGATATCCAGGAAGTATCCCTGAAAAGGAGAAAATGGAAATATTTATGAATAACCTAATTGCTGAGATGAACTATAGGCTCCAACTTCAATGTCCCCCTACTTTTGAGAAACTTATTGAGAATGGGATCAAAATTGAAGATGTTTTGGTTAAGAGGGGAGAGATCAAATTGTTCAAAGATAATAAGCCCTATACCAACACTAATAACAATCATTATGTATCTAATTATAACAATAATAAAGGAGCCAACAATTACAATGATAAACCTAGACTATGGTTGAAAAGAAATAATAAAAATCTTGTGAATGATGGAGTTGTGGAAGCACAGAACTTAAAGGCTACTCCCTTTAATTTATCAAGTGGAGCAAATTCGACATGTAATGTGAATCAAACAAACAAGGCTCCTTTCAATAATACCAATTCTAACAACAATAACAACAATAATGCCAACAACAATCCCTTTAATAATTCTAATGTCAACAAGCCTAAGCCTTTCTTTTCCATGTATCAAAGGAGAAAATTCACCTTTTTAGGTGAACCATTCGAAAATGCATTAAGGACTTTGGTGGCTAATAAAATCATTACCTTACCCAAACTAAGATCGTATGAACCCCAAGTTAAGCCAAATTGGTGGAATGATTCTCACCATTGTGAATACCATCGTAATAAGGGACATAAAACTAATGAATTCATGAAATTGAAACATCTTATCCAAGACCTAATTGATGATGGGACGATAAAGGTGGAAGGACCTCAAAATAATGAGGATCATATGGCCTTCAAAAACCCTTTCCTAAATCATGAAAAGGGTGAGTCATCAAACACCAATCAAGACAACAAAAGAGGTAATGAAAATGTCATTTTCGCTCACACTTATGATAACATCATTGATAATTTGAGTGGTGATGAAAACACCACAAATGTGATTGTAGTAAAAGAAAAGCCAAGGGAAGAAACATTTAATGTTGTAACTAGGGGGCAAGCATAAAAAATTACTCTACCTGAAAATGCCCCAAGAATTGTCCTACCAAATCAAACATCATCTTCATCTTCAAATCAATATAATTTGGTAGACCAATTGCAAAGAACCCCTGCTCAGATTTATATCCTAAAGTTACTCAAGCTCTCACCAACTCATAAGGATATTCTAGAGAAAGCCTTGGTAGAAACTAATGTACTTCTAAATTTAGATGCAAATAAATTTCAAAACATGGTAGGACATCTTGTTGCACCCCATTGTCTATCTTTTTCAAAACAAGATGATATGTCCCTAAACCACCCATAAAATTTTCCCTTGCGTATAGAGGTCCTAATCCACAAGCATAGAGTAAAAAGAGTCCTCATTGATGGAGGAGCTAGCTTGAATATTTGTACACTAAACTTGGTAAAATCCTTAGGATTTTCTGAGGAGGCTATAGATCCAAAGAAAAAGATAACCATAAAAGCCTACGATGATGAAGAGAGATCTTCCAAAGGGATCATAATACTTCCTATCAGAGTTGGTCTAATGTAGAAAGAGATGATTTTCCCAGTCCTAGACCTAAATTTGACTTATAATATTCTATTAGGGAGGCCATGGATCCATGAAATGCAAGCCATACCCTTAACCTACCATCAATGTCTCAAATTCCCCTATCTAGGATAAGAAGTCATGGTAAGCGGGGACGCAAACCCCTTTAAATATTGTAATAACATGAAGCCTATTAATGACTCCTTAGTCCCACATAATGCAGAAGGGTCAATTTTCCAAAGAATAGAGCAAGGAAAAATTTCAAAATATCTTCCATCTTTGAAGGGAAAAGAAAAAGAAGAGAAAGAAATTGTGGTTGAAAATAACCAAAGTCCTACTAACCTAACTACATTGACAAAATGAAAAGAGAAGGTTAGTGATGAGAGTGCTCTTGAGAAATAGAAAGAAGACCAAGCTAGATTCATTCAAATCTACACCAAAGATGCTCATTATCAAAAAATGGACCATATGATCAAAAAATTTGAAAATAAATGTCAAATCAAACAAAAGGGTGTAGGTGAATACTCCTTATCCATGATGGATCTACCCTTATATCTAAAATCATATGGAAGGCCATCCAATCTACCTCATTAATTCAATGATCACTTTGTGAGGGAAAATACATCTTCATTCACGGATGAAGAAGATAATAAAAATCATAAATTGGCTATATAAGGATGAAGAATCAAGTGCACATGAAAAGCACATCCAAAATATCAACATTCTCACACATCAATATGGGGAAGGATTTCAAATAATGTAGAAAATGGGAAACAAAGGACAAGGACCATTAGGAACAAGAAATGAAGGACTCATTGAACCCATTGAAATGACATGGATAGATAGCAAAGAAAACATTGGATTAGGATACCTAGAACAAGGGTACACTCAAAAGAAGTATCCCTTGGTATATGATAAAATTTTACAATTAGGCTCCCAAAGTGATGAAGACTCAAACAATTTGGAATGAGACTCATTTTCAAGTGAGTCATGTCAAGATAAGGAAGTTGATGTCATCCACACCTACACTCCTAGCAAGGAAAAAGAACCAATCTCAGAATCAAGCCTCAAGTTCAAGTCAAGTGGTCTTAGATAATATACCAATTCAAGGAATTGAGATAAATCAATGGGTGGGAGAACCTTACATACCATCATGGACACCTACTATGGGAGAATCTAACACTAGTCTTAATCCATGAGATTTTTACCCAATAGAAACCTTAGAGGATTCTAGTGAGGAGGATTTTGACCCTAGTTCTCTAGAACATCTTAAAGAAGCACGTACTATAGATTTAAGTGATACAATGTTTGAAACTTCAAATGAAGTCAGTCCCTAAACCCCATTGGACTAAACCAAGGCATTGATCCTTTGACTCTTATCTATCATGAATTAATCGAATGGGATTTCATTGAACCTACCATCCTCCCTACATTTTTGAATGATAACTTGGTGTCCCAATACCTAAATGTGGTTGAGCCTTATTCTACCATGGAATATTAGGAAGAAGTGTTAAAGGAAAGTATCCAAACTCTCAATTCAATTAAAAATTAAAAAAAAAATGGAAAGAATCTAATGTTGAAAACCACATTGTGGCAACATTAGATAAAAAAGAGAAAGAAATAAAGAATGATTCCAAAGGTGAAAACCCAATAGAGGCACCTAAGGAAGGGAGTTTGGATACTTTACCTAAGCACTATGAAGAAAGATCTCCTATCTTGATTGAACCAAAAGAGAAAGTAAATATTGGGTCAGAATCAGAACCAAGGATCATACACTTAGCAACATCTCTATCTAGTAAAGAAAGAAAAGACTTCATCAAATTTTTCAAAGAAAAAAAAATCAATTTTGCATGGTCATATGGTGATATGCAAGGATTAGATCCAAATTTAATCATGCATCATTTGAACATAAGAGAAGGAGTAAGACTACTGAAGCAGAAACTAAGGAAGATGCATCCACACATAGCTTTACTTGTAAAATTGGAGTTATAAAAATTACTGAAAGTGGGGTTTATAAGAGCCATCGATTATGCCCGGTGGATTTCAAACATTGTGCATGTTTCCAAAGAAGACAAATCTATCAAAATTTGCACAAACTTTTAGGATCTTAATCTTGCATGTCCTAAAGATGAGTTTCCATTACCAAACATAGATGCCATCGTAGATCTGACAACATGACATTCAATGTTCTCACTTATGGATGGGTTTAGTGGTTATAATCAAATAAAGATATCACTCGAAGATCAAGACAAGAAAACATTTACCTATGCATGGGGGACATTCTGTTGGAATGTTATGCCTTTTGGTCTAAAGAACATCGAAGTGACCTATCAAAGAGCCATGACAACCATATATTCATGACATGATGCACAAGTTCATGCAGGATTATGTAGATGATATACTTACTAAATCCCACTCAAGGGAAGAACAGCCACTCATCTTAGAGAGAATATTTGTAAGATTGGAATAATTCAAAGTAAGGTTAAATCCAAAGAAGTGCGCATTTGGTGTTCAATCAGGAAAGCTACTAGGATACATTGTTTTAGTGAAAGGAATAGAAGTAGATCCCACAAAATTCAAAGCCATCATGGAAATAGGGTACCTTGAAACATAAGTCATATGATATCTCTTCAAGGAAGGATCCAATCCATTCGAAGGTTCATCTCTCAATTAGCAGAAAAATGCCACAATTTCACTCAACTCCTTCATAAGGACACAATTTTCAAATGGGATGAGAAATGTGAAGAAGATTTCACCTTGTTGAAGAAATATCTAATCAATCCTCCAAGTTTGATGCCACCTATAAGAGGAAAGCCCCTAATTCTATACATTTCAACAATAGAACATTTATTAGGGGCACTCCTAGCTCAAGAAGATGAATCTAGAAAAGAAAAGGCCATATACTACATAAGCAGAACATTGGTGAAATATGATTTTAACTATACCTTCATTGAAAGAGCATGTTTGGCCGTAGTTTTTTCTTCCCAAAAATTATGCCACTATATGTTATCCCACAAGATTAGACTCGTTGCAAAGATTGATCCCTTGAAATATCTTCTCAGCAAAATAACATTGAATGGGAGACTAGCCAAATAGGTCATGGTGCTAAGTGAATTTGACATAGAATATGTGGATCGAAAATATAACAAGGGCCAAGTCACAGCTGATTAATTAGAAGAGTCACCATTACAAGATGAACATCTAATTCAAGTGGAATTTCCAGATTGTGAAATTGTGAATTTTGAAGCAAAAACATGGCAATCATATTTTGATGGTTCTTATACACAACATGGATCAGGAGCAAGCATACTTTTGATTACTCCTCAAGGGTCTATAATTATAAAATCATACAAATTACTATTCCCATGCACAAATAATATTTCTGAGTATGAAGCGTTGGTCATTGGCATAAAATTGGCATTATAATGGAAAGTGACAGAGCTACAAATCTATGGAGATTCACAACTAGTTATCAATGAAATCAATGATGAATATCAGACTAAAGATGACAAGTTGATACCTTACAAAAATATGATTGAGAATCTCAAGAAATATTTCACTCTCATCACATTTGAGAAAGTACCAAGATATAAGAATAAAGCAGCAGATGCAATGGATACTTTGGCATCACTTCTCCAAATACCAGATCAAAGTGCTAGATATGAATTCCTAGTAGAAGAAGTTAAGAAATGCACATTTGACCCTTCCCATCCTCATACCATTTGTTTTCTAATAGGACACAAATCACCTTGGTATGGAGCCATTTATACCTACGTAAAAGACCAAATCCTAGCTATGGACCAAACCATGAATCAAAAGAAAAGCTTTATACACCAAGCCTCTCGTTATACCTTAATATCTGACATATTGTATCATAAAATTCTAGATGGAATGCTTTTAAGATTTCTAGAGAAAGAGGAATCAGATATAGCCTTACAAGAAATTCACGAGGGGATTTTTGGGTCACATTCAAATGGTTTAACCCTAGCTAAGAAACTTCTTAGGATAGGATATTTTTGGCCCACCATGGAAAAGGACACTTGTCACTTTTCTAAAACTTGTTGTAAGTGTCAATATCATGGGAACTTGATCCATGTACCAGAACAAGAGCTTCATCTTATGATAATACCTTGGTCATTTTATCAATGGGGTTTGGACTTAATAGGGATGATTTATCCACTATCTTCAAATGGTCATAAGTTCATCATTACGACAACATAATACTTTACTAAATGGGTGGAAGTTGTACCCTTGTCAACTACTACAAGAAAGAAAATATCCTTGTTCATTCTAAATCACATATTTTGTAGATATGGTGTCCCACATGCCATCATAACCAATAATGCCAAAAATTTCAAAAATAAGGACTTAAAAGAGTTATGTACAAAGTTCCACATGATACATCACTCATCTTCAATATATTATCCCCAAGGTAATGGACAAGTAGAAGCAACAAATAAGAATATCTTAAAGATATTGAAGAGAATGGTGGATAATTTAGGTAGATATTGGCATGTAAAAATAAATGCAACCTTATGGGCTTATAGGACAAGTATCAAAACACCAAGGGGAGCTACACTTTTTTCCTTAGTCTTTGGAGCAGAAGTAGTTTTACCTTTGGAGGTAGAAATTCCATCTTTAAGAGTATCCCTACATGGTTTGATAAGTGAGGAAGATTATAGGGTTGCTAGGTTACATGAACTAGAACTACTAGATGACAAGAAACAACAAGCCTTTAATCATTTAAAAGTGTATCAAAACCAAATGTCAAGGACCTATAACAAGCATATCAAGTCAAGGACATTTCAAATAGGTGACTTAGTTTTGCAAGAAAATCCCAAGAATCAAGCAGAAAGAGAAAAGAAAGGAAAATGGGAAGCAAGCTGGTTAGGACCTTTTGTAATCACTTCCTCTTTTGGGACATGCACCTATAAATTAGATGATTGTGATGGAGAAGAATTACAAGAACCGATCAATAGCATTCATTTAAAAAGGTTCTACACATGAAGCAGATGAAAAGTGATAGAAGAAAAAGAGTATTATAAAATTAGTTGGAGAGAATCCTATTTATTGTATATAATCAAAAGAGATCCTAAAAATACCAAAAACATTGAAAAGAAGAAAAGAACAAACAAATCAGAAATGCATAAAAGATCAAAAACATTGAAAATGGAGCATGAAGAAAGCCAAAAACATTCAAAAATGATCCTCAAAAAGATGTTGTCTTGGTGAAAACCTAGAAAATAGGCTCCTTGATGATATGGAAAAGAAAAAAATTGAGAAAAAGAGAAAATACAAAAAAATGAAAAAAAGAGAAAAAGTGCCTCTAGCAAATAGGCGCCTTAGTAGCAAAAAAATGAAAAAGCTTTAAAAATAGAAAAAGAAAGAAAATCCATTCAATCAGTCAAAACCTGGTAAACATGCGCCATTGAAATTCCAAGTCAGGCACATACCTAGTAGTCATCCTTGTTAATATTACATTCACCAGCATTTGTATGTACTGCATAATAAAACCCCACAGTTGCATTTACAAGTACCTAAAGATTTTGGTCGCCTAATCTACAAATTGTCCTAAGTCCCAAAAATGTAATCATATAAAACTGGGGGTAATCTACTCTAAAGGAGGAAGATTCATCAAAAGAAAACTTCAATCAGACACCAAATCAATTCATCAAAGCACAAGTGAAACACTCAATCAAATCCTAACCCTAATCCAATTTGAACCAAACAGAAAACATGATCCAAAATCTCACAAGACCTTATCTCTATCAGGATTAAAAATATGAAATGGATGGAACTATACTTGAAAGATGGATTTGAAGAACAATGCAAACTTTTTCTAAAGTGTTGACTTGATTGATGAAATCATGTATTTCTAGCGAATCGATGAAGGTTTTTAAACTAGACAACCTATGATAAAAGCATGATATTTTATTGATTTTTGATTGAGTGTTTGAAGATCAAATTTTTAAAGCATGTATTATTTGTCTAAGGATGTGATCATCAAAGAATCATCGAGGACTTGTACATATGATGAAACTAAGATCTTTGTTTCTTTATGCAAAAGGATACCTTGGATATTTTGATGTTAAATATCATAATACCAAAATCCACTTACAACATAGAAATTGAAAAAATTAGTATTCATACTCTCATGATTCACTTCAATCAGTGATGAAGGGTGCTCCCCTTAATACCACAAACACATAACAGAAACAGAAAAACAACAACAATTTGCAAGAACATAAAATGGGCTTCTTATTATCTCCACAAGTGTGGAATTCCAAATTTTAGAATTACAATATGGAAAACCACATGCGCATTCCCTTTACAATATTCTACAGGACAAAGCCTCGAATCATTACCCAAATCTCCCCCAAACCACCCTGAACTCCTAAGACAACACTACGGGCCTTCTTTATATAGGAAATTTCCACCGCCTGAGAAGGTTCTAAAAATTTTGCCCATAGGGCCGACCAAACTTAGAATTATTTTATTTTTCAATTTATTACATCAAAGTCAGCTCAAAATAACTTTTGAAACCCAAACATAAATTTTGAAGGAAAATTATTTTCTTCCATTTTAGGTGACCCAACTTTTAGAGACCATAAGTCATCACCAGTTGACCCGATTGACTATTATGACCCCAATTTGGAAAGGCCACAAAGCACTCTACAGGCTTGACTCATGCAAGTGCCTATCACCCAAAGTATCGACCTCATTTGGGGCCGCTAAAGCCTTCAAAAATGAGTTCAACATTTATGTACCTTGCTGCCAATACCAAAAATCTTCAATATCTCCAAAGCTAGACTTGATCTGTCAATGAAAATTTACTGGCAGGCTGATATGACTGAGATGAACCTCCACATGTGAAATCAGAACATTCCAAGATGGTATGAAAAGCTTACTAAAAAATAGAAAGTTTCCATAAATAACAGCTCTACACAAGATAACCCTTATTGAAAAGCAAACAAAAATATTTTTGGGTGATGCAAGATTGCTCTTACATTGAGGATGCTCCTACATCAGACACCTGGGGTAATTTGAGAAGTGACCCTGTCATGACTCAAGTGTTCAAAGGAAAACCAAGACAGTTAACCTCCTCCTTTGTTAGCCATGATGAATCTTCAACAGGTCTTCCTTTCCACCTGACCAGATATTCTTCATATGCCTTGTTCCTTGTGCTTCTACCAATATGACTATCCAGTATATCCTCAATCTCCTTGACATCTGAATTGGTTGCTAGAATACTCCATTGTGCTGCTGTGATCTCATCTTCAACACCTCCTTCATGATACTCTATCAAATCTAAAATGTTAAACATTGGTGAAATATTTAGCTCACTAGGCAATTCTACCTCATATGCAATTCCTGAATCATGCTTCTTTAGTATCTTACATGGTCCAAACTTCTTCATTTTCAGCTTGTTGTATGTACCAACTAGAAATCACTCCTTCTGCAAATGAACCATGACTTCATCTCCAACCTAAAATTCCTTATGCCTCTTTTTTTGATCTGCCCTAGCCTTATCCTGTGCATTCATTTTGGTAATGTGCTTCCTTACTTCCTCATGGATGTTCTTCAAATGTTCTAAAAAATCCTCAGCTTTAGCACTACTTATTTCTTCTTTATCTATCTTCCTCAACTCAGATGCATTTCTGGGACTACTTCCATATATAATCTATGGATGATGTGATGAACTAAAATTCAAATCTATCTTCAACTCTTCACTTTCTACTAGTGTCATTCTATGTGCTACCTTATTTGGAAAACTAGCTCCTACAATCAAGTCCATCTGATGACTGATCTTTCTTACTGGTGGTAATCCATCAGGCACATTATCAGCTATAATATCCTGAAACTCATTCAATGATTTTGCAAATTCTATAGGTACATCTTCTACTTCCTCTTTCCTAGCCTTTGGAATTAAGGTAAAACACATATGCTCATGCCGCATAGCATCTAAGAAATTTCCTCTATCAACAAAAGCTATTCTTGCATTACCACATACCTTTTCTTGAGTCTCCTTCAATGGCTTTAGCTTATGTCACACTCCATCCTTTATCAGGGAATAGGTATTCAGATGACCATCATGTACAACACATCTATCAAACTGCCATAGTCTACCCAACAACATATGACATGCATCTATAGATATGATATCACATAGTACCTCATCTTAGTACCCGCCGATCTTGAACTTCACTAGGCACTGTTCACTGGCCATGACCTTGTGGTCATCCTGCACCTAGGCAACTTGATATGGATGTGGATGTTTCTACCTCTTGAGCTTCAAATTTTTCACCATCTCTTCTGACACCAAATTATCAGTACTGCCACTATCAATGATCACGTCAGAAAACTTACCCTCACACTTGCACCTAGTGCAAAATAGGCTCCTTCTTTGCTTAGGTTCATTCTCACCACTCAATAGGACTCTTCTATTAATCAATGTTTCTCCTCTTTTAGCATCTTCAGAATGTGATGATTTGGCATCTTCATCTACATAAGCAACTCTAGCCTGGCCTTCATTTCTCTTGTATGTCCTTCCTTGGCATTGAGGACATTCAAATTCCCTATGACCTTCTTCTCCATAATGAAAACATGTTCCACGGAAGCCTCCTCTTCCAGATCCTTGTCCTCTTCCTCTTCCTCTTTGATCCCTATTATTCTAATCATGGAAGTGATTGAAATTATCTCCTCTCTGATTCTGACTGTTACTGGCCTCATCCTACCTTTTTGAATCTTCATTTTGATCTCCATATGAATTTCTTCCATCACGACCTCTTCCACTTTGTCTGCTCTCAAACTTCTTGTTTAGCTTTTCCTCTATTTTTAGGGAAAACTGGTATGCCTCTTCAATACTATTCATTTGAACCAGATTCAAATCCTCCTGAATGCTTGGCCTTTACCCATTAAGGTAATGAGAAACTTTCTCATTATCAGCTTCTGCATGGCCTGTTCTGATGAGGAGCCGATAGAACTCCTCTGTATACTCCTGAACAGATCTTCCTGCTTGCTTCAAACTTTTCATCTTCTTTAGTAGGTCAAGCTCATAATCAACAAGAATGAACTGTCGCTTCAATTTATCCACCATTTGATCCCATCTTGTGATTTTATCTTTTCCTCTTCTATTTCACTCCAACTGAATCTCTTGCCACCAGATCTTCGCATGACCTTTCAGTCTAGCCTTTGCAAACTTGACCCAGTCAGGATCCCTCGATATCTTCATATTCAAAATATTCTTCACATTCATTGATCCAGTCAATCAATTCTTCTAGGTTGAGATTTCTTGAAAATGTAGGAACCTCAATCTTAGGTCTTTTCCCAATCTTGGAAATGGCCTAAAAAAGTCTTTCTTCCTCCTGGTTCAAAATTTCACCTTCTTCTTGGTCATAATTTCCTTCTCCCTTGGCTTCACCCTCTCTTTCATCTCTGACATTAAGATTCATTCCTCTGTGAATCTCCTCTTGCAATGTTCACACTTGTCTCTATAGTTCCCTAACCTCAGGTGTTACACACCAGCTCTTCTGCCACATTCCCTTCATGGAGGCATTTTCATGTAGCTCACTGAAACCTTAACCATGGTCCTAGTGCAAACTACCTCATAGTCGGTGATCTGTTTACACACTTAGGAACTCCTGCTCTAATACCACTTGATGAAGGGTGCTCCCCTTAATACCACAAACACATAACAGAAACAAAAAAACAACAACAATTTGCAAGAACATAAAATGGGATTCTTATTATCTCCACAAGTGTGGAACTCCAAATTTTAGAATTACAATATGCAAAGCCACATGGGAAATCCTTTTACAATATGCTACAGGACAAAGCCTCGAATCATTACCCAGATCTCCCCCGAACTGCCCTGAACTCCTAAGACAACACTATGGGCCTTCTTTATATAGGCAATTTCCACCACCCGAGAAGGTTCCAGAAATTTTGCCCATAGGGCTGACCAAACTTATAATTATTTTATTTTTCAATTTATTACATCAAAGTTGGCTCAAAATAAATTTTGAAACCCGAACATAAATTTTGAAGGAAAATTATTTTCTGCCATTTTAGGTGACCCAACTTTCGGAGACCATAAGTCATCACCAGTTGACCCGATTGACTATTATGACCCCAATCTAGAAAGGCCACAAAGGGCTCTATAGGCCTAACCCATGAAAGGACCTATCACCCAAAGTATCAACCTCATCCAGGACCTCTAAAGCCTTCAAAACTGAGTTCAAAGTTTCTGTACCCTGCTACCAATATTGAAAATCTTCAATATCTCCAAAGCTAGACTTGATTTGTCAATGAAACTTTACTGGCAGGCTGATACGACTGAGATGAACCTCCACATGTGAAATCAGAACATTCTGAGATCATATGACCAACTTACTAAAAAATACAAAGTTTCCATAAATAGCAGCTCTACACAAGATAGCCCTTATTGAAAAGCAAACAGAAATATTTTTGGGTGATGCAAGATTGCTCTTACACCCAGGATGCTCCTGCATCAATTAGTGATAGTCATATCAAAGAATGGGAAAGAAACATAAGAGGTAGAAAAAGTATTCATATCATCATAGTTAAACTAGTGATGATTGTACTAAATTTAGATAGCACAAACTGCTCAATGATGAATATAAGCTCTAGTATTTGCCTTTCTTAGTATAAACACAAATTTGCAAAAGGGGACAATAGAAAGGGGGTGGAGTCAAATCAAAAATCAAAGGAACATAAAAAACTATATGTGATTGAGTGTGTTGGAAATCAAAAATAAAAAACAAGGGTGCATTACATTAAGTCACTTGCATTTATTAGATTCTGATAATCTTGCATTCATTTAGGACTTCTCCCTAAGTTCAATCAAGTTCACCACATTTAGCTTGCATCTTTTTCATTAAATTTAATCGCATTAGTTTACATCATTATGTGACATTGCACATTGTATCATTAATTTAAATCCATTAAGTGCATTTACTGGTACATTCATTCATTACATCCATTAAATCATTTCATTCAAATAGACATAAGTTCATCATTAGTTACATAACATTTAATTCATTCAAAAACATTGCACATTGCATTATTCATCTAAATCCATTCATTAAAAGCTCATGATAGTTACATTAATCATACATCATATATCATTGCATTTATATTCATCAACATCATTCATCTATATAACATATAAAATTTAGTGTCATGTAAATCATTAATCATTAAATATCCTTGTTCATTCATTACATCATATAGGTCCATCACATTTATATACCATGAGTCCATTACATTCATATACATTATGTATATCCATATCATTTAGATCCATATATCCATAAAATACCATTATATTGCATTAATCATTAAAGCATTACATCATCATCAAAAACATGTGTATCATTCGCATCCATAAACTATTAAAATATCATAACATTAATCATTACAAGAATCATTAAAATCCATATTGCATGCATTCACCTATTTTATGTCATACATAAGACTACAATTCAAGCATAAATAGAACATGTACAGCCATATCATCAACTGCATTTGAAAAAGCATAAAACAAATCATATAGGAGATAGAATCATATAGATCTGCATATCATAGAAAAACACCTGAAAAATGAAGTTCAACACATAATGACATCACATAAAGTAAATCTGTCAAAAAAGTATCAAAGTCCATGGTATCAACATCAAAGAAATAAACATCGGGAAATCAAAGACCATCAAAGTATCAACAAGTATCAACTCATAACATAAAGAAAATCAACTAATCAGAAGATACAAATAGAGTCCAATGTCTCGATATCAAAAATGTGTCATCATGTATGTCAATGAATAAAATATATATATCAGCTCAACATATGATCAACTACCATAACCACCGACACCATTAGCACCATCAAGACCATGATCACTATTAGGAGGTCTATTGGAACTAGCTTGTAAACCATGCTGACTCATAGCATCCATAAATGCTTGCATCATCAAACTTAGTTGAGTAACCTATTGTCACATCTTTGACATCTCAGACTAAAGGGATCTCACATTTGAGGCTAAAGTTGGTACATGATTCTGTGGTAGGGCCTGGGCAGGAGGAGTCAGTGGAGGAGCCATGGAAGAAGAAGGAATGCAAGAAGATGGAATGGAAGACAATGGAATAGAAGAAGATGGAATGGATATAGATGGAATGAAAGAAAAAGATGGAAGAAATGAAGAAGATGGCATCATAGAGGAAGTAGGAGTGTGTACTAGGTGAGCCCGTGGAATAATCTATGGAGGAGCCTGTGGAAGAGGAACATGTGTCGGTTTGCCCTATGCTTGATCTAGCAAAATCTGTGTGGCTTGAGCATCAACATCAGCTACAACCTGAGTACTATAGTACCTCACCCCTAGTCCAAATTTATAAATGTTATGATTACTTTAGGATGATAGATTATATGTTAGGAAATTATTAATGCTTATGGTTTTACTGACCCCATACTTGCATGTGTATGGTTGATGTGTTTGTTTTATACTTCTGTTTGACATGCCTAACGTGGTTGAGGGATGAAGTCGTAGTTACTTTCTTGTGAGATCCACATGATCGGTCGATCCCCGCCATTGTCTGTTATATATTTATATATGTATGTACATGCAGGTTTTGTATGCAGGTTTGCAGGTACCAAGCATTGACTTCCTCGAATTGTCAGGATGAGCGTGCCCTATCACAATGTCTCAAATGGTAAGAGAGGGGAGATAATACATAGATCCAAAACCCAAACCCAAACCCATTTATCCTAGGTATTGGATAAGTATCTGTTGACTACCCTATCTAAATTTGTTAGGTTGACAAAGTCCATGGATCCCCATCTTGAGCTTGTATATTTATTTGATGATCTTGATTTATTGCTTTTTGAGTTTTAGATTTTCTATAGTTATGGAAATTAATATTATATTTGGAAAAATAATACTAAATTTATTTCCTATGTTTTTGTATGATTATTAATTAATTAAAAATCAAATATTAGGATATTTGGTTTTAATTAATTAAATATGTGAAATAGGATTAATATTGTCCATTAGATATTAAATTATTAAATTGCACGAGTTAATGGTGTTTGGAATATAAAATCATTTAATAAGAGGTTAAAATATATTAGCATGTGCTTTATTGAGTTTAACTGTTATTTGTTTCAAAAAGGAGACAACTTGTCTTTAGGAGACTAAGTTGAGTTGTGCACAATTAAAAGATTATTTTTTTAATTATTAATTAGTAATTTCTTTCAACTCAAGAGTGTGAGTTTGATTAGGAGTTGTATTGTGAGTCATCTAGGGTTTGCATGAATGGTGGAGTTGAATCCCTAATAGGGGGAATTGCATTCATTTGGAGATTAGACAGGTTTTGGGGACATGTTTCTTTTGGAGGAGAATTTTGAAGAGCTTGTGTGCTTGGGTTTTTGAGGATTCTTGGTTTGTTGTGATTGCTTGATGTTTTGGGCTTGATTGTGCATTTGGATCTAGTTCCTGCTTTCATCATAGTTTTCAGATTTGCAGACAGGATTGGATTTGGAAGAAATCTCACTCTCAGATCTACAATAGGGGTTTCATTACAATTTCTAGCATTGGATCTAAGGTAGGATCTGGAATTCTTGTTGTGTGTTTTCTGTTATTTTATCTAGTAAAATTCTATGTTTCAGTAGATCTGGATTTATCTCATTAGATCTGTATGATTTCTTTGATTCTGGGTGTTAGAGAAACCCTAGATTCATTATTTTATATTTTCATGATAATTTGGCATTGTACCGTTATGCTGGCAAAATTTTGTCAAGAGATTGTCTACAGTTTGCTTGTAAAAAAAAAATAACAACCCTAGACTATAGTTGAACTATATAGTGGAGAGAAAATATATCTCATTCAAAGAAAGATCAATTTGGATGAAAAATAATAATTTTGGTGCAAAATTATTAGTCTCTGTTTTGAAACATATAGTCAAATAATGGCCTAGTAAAGACAAAACAAAATGTGTTAGTGGGAAAAAGATAAAAATTATGTTTTAGATTTAAAAGATATAACATTAGGAATTTACATGTTGGAATATAAGACAAAAATGGTCATGTGATGTGTATTGTAAGAAAATAACCTATTACCTTTTCTGGCAAAAGTATAGGCCTCTTTTACATTTCCATTTTCGAAAATGGGGTTTAAAAAAAAATTACATATATAATTCTATGTTAAAAAAAAATATTAAAAAATACATAATTGAAGGGTTTCGTATGCATTGTATATTGTTTTAAAAAAAAATTATAAAAAAAAATTTATATTGAAGAGGAGAGGCAGGGCCCATCCCCTCACCTCCACCTCTCGACAGCACTTAGGCTGCCGATGACAGTCTAAGTACTGCCGTCGATAGTCTAGGTTGCCAACGACAGTACCTAGGCTATCGGCGCCAACACCTAGGCTGCCGTAGCAACGCCTTGGGGAATGGGGTGTGGGGCCCGCAGGGTCCCCCCAAAAGTAATTTTTAAAATTTTTTTTATGTTTGTCTTATTTTGTTTTTAAAAAAATTATATATTTATCATTTAATTCGATATTAATAATTAGTTTAGTTTAATTAAATTGTAATTATTGATTTTAATTTAGTTTGGATTTTATTTAATTTTATATGTATTTTAATAAGATTTGTGAATTAATTTAATTTGCAATTAAATTTAGAAAGCTATGTTTATATACTTAATTCGTTAATTAATTTATTTTTAGAAATTAAATTCATTTATTGATTTCTAATGAATTAATATTTGATATACTAATTTATTAAGTTAAATTGGTTCTATAATTAATTTAGTTATTTAGAGATGATTTTGTTATCATTTTAGTTAAAATTGAATTTGTATATTGTTATAGTTAAATCTATAAATTGATTTTGTTTAATTAAATCTTCTAGGGTTATAGACATTCTTGTGTCACTAGGATGTATAGTTATGTGTTTTGAAAGCATATTGGGTTTGGAAAATATATTGGTAATTGATGTGTATCTACTAAAATTGGGTCTTTTGTTTCATTGTATTCTTAGAACAAATATAGGGAATATTCTTATGATTGTTGAATTGTGTTAATGGTTGTGTTATGTCTCTCTTAGCAAGTTATGTGTTTCTACTTTTGGATTCAATTATGCTCAAATGGAATTTAAATGCTTATAAATCATTTTCAGTATTCAATAATGTGAGTGGTGTATTCTTCGTGCCTGACGTGTCTTCTTATGCAATTTACGGGTTATCGAGTACTAGAAGACCTAGGAGGATACAGAGGTTGGGGTATGTGTCAGATGTTTCTAATTTCAGCTATGTTTTGATGTGTATGTACTTTTCCAATTATCATCCCTGTTTTAACCATTTGGGCTAATGTTGTATTGATTTTTACTTCATATTCTATAAAGGAGAATATGGTATTGACTTTTATGT
The DNA here is from genome assembly GCA_027943335.1 of Chamaecyparis obtusa. Classification (NCBI taxonomy): domain Eukaryota; kingdom Viridiplantae; phylum Streptophyta; class Pinopsida; order Cupressales; family Cupressaceae; genus Chamaecyparis; species Chamaecyparis obtusa. Next base: position 93,652 of record BSBK01004945.1, on the reverse strand, counting down.
CTGACCCATGAGATCATGTGTATATATTCTTTTGTGAACACTTTGAGAGTATTTTGTGACATTATGGTTATGTGAGAACCAGTGTGTTCCTATTATTTTGTGGAGCAGTCTTGAGGGACATTATTATCATCTTGTGATCCATGTGAGATTTGTGAGCCTAGGAGAGGTCAACTAGGTGCATCTTATGGGAGTGGCTTACAATAGGGGTCCAAGGCTCAAAAGGGGCCAGTACCAGAGTAACCTATCATAAGTTGATTTAATAAGTGATAACCTAATAATAAAACTTGAGAAACAACATTAAATACAAGATTGATATTCTGGTTCCGCATGGATTATGTTGAGTGTTCGGGGTCCAGAGTGGCCAGTCTAGGGTAACTCAACTTGATAGATGCTTGAGGGTCTGGGGTCTAGAGAGACCAGTCCAGGGTAACTCAAGTAGTATTCCATATGATGACACTCCCATAGTATGTAGCCAAAGCCTCCTCCATAGTTATTCTTCATGTTTCGGATGCCTCTGGATTAATGAGTCTTACCTTGCACTATTTCTGTATACTTTGAGTAGAGAGCTTTCAAGATCCTTTCCTTAGCTTGATCTATTTGATGTTTGTTATCCGAGTGGGATCTATTGTTATCTCCTCAGCATGGTGGGAGTGGGCCATTTAGGTTCATGAGGTCAGGTGGTAGTGATTCTTTTACCATTTGAGATTTTGACATTCGTGTACTAGTGCTAGATGATCCCTGTGGTAGTTGTACCTTCTTGGTCTTCATTGATGGAGTTGTGTCCTTTTTTCTCTTCTTCTTGTGATCATGTATCTTTGTATCAATTATTCAGAGATATCATGTGTACTTCTTTTCAGTTATTGTATTACATACCCTGCAACATGTGTAGAGGATGTAGGTTATTATGGATACCTTGTGGTACCAATGGTATTTATCTTATCTTTGATGTGATGTTGCTTTTACCTTTCATTATTTATATGAGATTTGTAATTGTACCTAATCTAATTTAATTAATTATGTAAATGTAATCTTCATTGAGGAACCCTTGAGAGTTCTAACCCGTGTTGGTTATTTTATTAATGTGAGTAAATGGTAATTGCTTCTGCATTGATATTTATCTTGTATGTTAACTTAAAAAAAAAATTAATTCTGCAAACTTAGAATCATGTTTAGGTTAAGTTCTCCTGGGTTCCCTGGCAAGGCATTACAGTACTAGCATATCTATGATATCAGACCCTATGTGAGCCTCATCTGGCGACAGGATCCACAACAACCTGATGTAAAACTCTATCCACACTAGCACCTCAAACCCTAGGTCGACCACCCCTCATCTGAATACCACCCCTAATAGGAATAGGTACAACAACTATCACTAGAATCACAACTCTTCCTCCTACAACTATTCACCTACCCCATCATCCCCAATGAGCTCGTCTCCTACCACCCCCACCACCATCCCCATCCCTGCCATCATCCTCTAACTCCTCCTCAATCCCTGGTACCCACTCTGTTGGATCTATGAACCTCAAAAAGGGGTTTTGAGTGAACCAGTTAGCATACTCATCAATCATTTTGGCTTCTATAATATCTCACATATCCCAAGGGAGGTGACCTAGCTACTCTACCTCCTAGCGAGCTATCCTGTAATCAATTTGTGGCACCTACAGTGATCTCTCCACCTATACCCAGGCATACATAGCCAAACCCTAATGCATGCCCTATGTATGAGCATACTGTCATAATACTTGGAGGAAGCAGAATCTCTCAATGATATGCAGAGTACACCCTATCATCCATCAAGGAGAACATATAAAAGGCAGCTCGGATGCATCCTATGGCCAAGCCTCGCATCCAATATATGACCACCATATGACCTAATCTACATCATCAATCATGTGCTATCAGTAATCCAACTTTCCCAAATGGGCCCGCACCACCATGCCCTCGTACATCCATGAAAATGGCCACCTAGGATCATAGTGCATCATAGAGATAGGCCTATAAACTTGGATGTGCTCTGAGGTCCATAGCTGCAACAATATAAACCCCGTAGATAGAGTCACCCCACAATGGTATAGCACATGATGTAGTTGATGATATAGCTATGCCAAAATGTAGGTACCCTGATCAAACCACTAGGGCTTAGCAATCAGACCCTCAAGGATGTGCCCCCAACCAACTGCAAAGCCATGCCCTTAGTGATCATGCACAAGGAAGCCACTAATCAAAGCACCCAACACCATAGGAAGAACTAAACAATAATGGAATTGCGTCCACTGGATATGATATAGAGGATATAGAGGATATAGAGTATACATGATCATAAAACACCAACTCTCCGCGATTAGGGATATAGAGGATGCGATACACATCCTTGGGAGTGATGGTCATCTCTCCCATGGGAAAATGAAATGTATTATGGTTAGAGTGCCACCTCTCTGCCATAGCTATAATGAGTCCTTGATTCACTCAGAATTGAGGTAGGACAAGTAAAAATGAAAGACCGCATCTACTAATATATCAGAGATCTACACCACTCAAGTGGTCGATCATCTAGAATGATAAGGGATATAAGCCTCTAACAACAAGTGACTTAAGCTCGACTTGTAAAAAAAAATTTTAAATAACATCATTTTTTGAAATATCTTTTGAATCATCCTAAGTCAAACAAACATTTAAAACTTATCAAACCACAATCAATTTTCCTGATTCTATTCAAAGAGGATAGAAAATTTATCATCATCCATCATCTAAATCAAGATTGACAATAAAAAATTTAGGTAAATTGACTCAAACTAGCATCCTACGACTTGCTACCACACCAAGTTTGTTACCCAACCCAACCAACTGATTGATGATACTAGACGGTTCAAAAAATTGGCTTACTCATTTGTATTTTAACCAAACAAGGTGAAAGTGCTCTTTTTATGATTAAAAGTGGTAAAAGGAAAAAGTGCAAGTAATTTTTTTGAAAGGACAAGTAAAATTTGTAAAAATGTTGTTCTAAGCTATACACTTTAAAAGAATTTGTACGTACTAAAAGAATATAATGTACGCACAGTTTAAAAAATCAAAAGCGCATTGCAATTTGTACTCACTAGAGAAATTTTTAATGCGAAAGAAGCCCTAAGTTCTACATGTGTATGCACAATTAAAAGTCACAAAAGCATTAATAAAAATTGTAGAAGCGCTAAAAGGGGAATATACATGCTATTAAAAATGATTAAAAGTGCTATATAATTTGAAAAAAAGAAAAAAGAGGGTTTTTCTCATAAAAATTTAGTTTTTTTCAAATTAAACACATTAAATTCACAAAGGAAGTTGATCGGGTACATACCAGAGGTCCATAGCCAGATGGCCATAGATATCGATGCCCTCTCTTGAACTGGTGCTCACAAATTGGGATAACCATGATGAAAAACTCAGAAGGCTCAGAGAAGAAAATTCAAAAGGCAAGGTGAAAATGAATGGTAAAAATGAACTTTTACTCCTATATATAAGCATTTTTTACCTAACAAGAGCATCTTTGACCAAAAAATGACTAGGGACCCAAATTTTTCCCCAATTTGGCCAAATCAGGGGCATTTGTCATCAAATGAATGCAAAAACATTATTGGAAATGAAATCAAAATTTATTACAATTTGACCTAATTAACGCAAAACGGACCTAAACCATCTTTTTTTTAAAACAACTATCAAATTTCATTTCATTTCTAAGGGGGCATACACTCAGATAATCAGGAATGACATCTATATCATCAAATCAAGGAGATGACCATCAAATCAAAGTGTAATCTTTTAATAGAAATTTTTTTTCTTATCAATCGAAAGGGGCATAAAATATCAAATCATATCAAAATAGGTACCATATCAGTTAATTCATCATCAAATCGACCATTAGAAAGTCAAATAAATTAAACTTCATTAGAATCTACATCTTGTACTAAACATCAAAATTAACCATCGACGAAATTAGGACTTTACATTAATGGAATCAGGACATTCTTTGAATTGACACACTTTGGATGTCCACTCAAAGAGGGGCATTTGTAATCACTTAAAATTGGACAAGATAAATCAAGTGAATAACTAAGACAAAAATCAGAGCAATTGAATCAAATCAAGCATTTATCAAATGAAAATTCAAATCGAGCCTTAAATTAATTTAATTAAAAATCAAAAGTCATAAATTTAGTTTAAATCAAATAAATCATGATAAATCAATCAATTGTGTAATTGATCTAATTAATTACATAGTTCAATTAAATCAAATCAACCAATTCAAGAAGTGCACATGGCTAAAAATTTTAATTAAATTCAATTAATTAAATCCTATTTTCCATCAACCACCAAATGGGAGGAAAATTCATCAACCAATAGGATTTAAGGATCACTCACTTGGAGAATGTATCTTGTCCACTCATTCTGTCTTTTTGTCCCAAGCTTTGAGGACAAAATATTTAAATGGTTTCCAAAGGTGGAACCATGGACTTAACCCTCACCTAATCATGATCAAATCAACCACACCCCCTACCCTTGCCCAAAATCTATAGAAGAAAGGCATAATTCAATCAATAATCATCCACAAATATAAGAATAGCATTAAACCTCTTGCAATTTATAGCTAGAAAAGAAAATATTAGAACAAAATAAGCTTTAATTTCATTTGGAATTGAACTTTTAATTTACTTATCATTCATCCTCATTTTAGGACTATCACTAATGGAAGCTTGCTAAGAGATTTGCATTAACATCCCTAAATAGAGGTCCATAGAGTGCTTAATTATTCTTTATTTGTTTAAAATAGCTTACTCTTTGTGGTAATTTAGTTATTTTTATTTATTTGCAATACTAACCCTATGAAGGTACTTTTCCTTGTACACAATCAACATTGACCATATGAGAAAATCTTATCAAGAAAATATTGATAAAATGACCAGTCCTTCTGTGTACTAGAGAAAAAATCTTCCTAAGATCACTCAAATTGATGGCATGCTATCCACAATTAATCACAAGATTCTTGGATATGAATAGAGAGCAGAGGATGTGTAGGAAAATCATCTCTACTAGACTACTAAAAAAGATAATGTCAGAGTATCAGAGGATGAAGAGATAGAACATTTTATAAGAGCTTTCCAGCAATACAAATCAAGCCAAAAGGATTTCATAGAGGCATCGGTTGGTAAAGGGGAAGGCACAAAGGCCACATAGCTCTTTTTAAAAATTTTATTTATTTATTTCTATCAACACTTGTCATGGGACCGGAGAAGTTAAAATTTTAAGAATAGTTGTTGTAACCGTTAGAGAAGATAGAAGGACAATTTATATCTTTGTTAAACACTTCATTAAGGATCATAAATTTTGGTTCAAATTTTCCTCCTTTTACTATGACAATCAAGCATGGCTCAAAAATAGAACAATGGTTGTTGTTCATTGTTAGATTTGTGATTTTTGTTTTGAATGAATGAATAATGAATGAGATCAATTAGTTGCAGATTTTGTGGAACTATGTTTTCTATAAATTTATGATTACAAGATGATATGAGAATCATTATTGGTTACATTCTATCATATTCATGTTGTTTGACATTTTTATTTTCATTTAGTAGATGCACTATTGTATGTATTGTTTCATGGTTGTGAGATTGCATATGCAAATTGTGGTTTAAAATTTATTGTTGTGTTTCATTTTCATGGTCATGGAAAGTAGCATAGTATTATAAGTCTTTTATTCATTTATGGGTATATCATGGTGATAAATATACATTAGAAGCCTCTCCTAATCTTTGGTTAAGAGTATACCCTATTATATTTGTAAAATACAAAAACATTTTCATTGAATATCTATTCCATGGAGCTGTACCTATAAATTTAGAGATTGAGATAATAGAAATATTTTTCAACCATTGTTAATAGATAAGGCTTTACTGTGGGATAGATTTATATCATTAAAAGACCTATCTGTTAACCAAAATATTTTTGGCAACTTCGCTAGGGACTGAACGATCATTCTAAGATCAGTCATTTAAGCATGAGGGAATACTGATACTACCTCATCAAAAAATATTTCTTGTATTGAAACCAAATCTAGGGTTTCAAGATGACTGAGAAGACATCATCAGTCAGTTGAATACTCTTGTCTAAAGAAGTATTAAAGTGTACAGACAAGTGAGTTTAGCCTTGGAAAGAGAAGAAGAAATAGTAGAAAATATGCAGTTATTTTTTCAAAGAAAACAAAAGAGACAAGCTCAAAATTTCCCACCACACCAAGAGAACCAACCTTAGCAATAGAAACCCATAGATTAGTAAGTTTCAAAAAATATGGATACTCGAAGATATACAAGAAGTGCGAGAGAAAGAGGAGAAGTAGATCCTATTTTTGAAAAAATCAATCACAAATTTTTTTATCTGGTGAAGCCCATTTGTTAGAGTAGAAGCATCCCTCCTGCCCCTCCATAGAAGCATAACATTTCATTTCCCATTTTCCAAGTCCTAACCCTACACATTGTTACATTACCCTCATAAGAGAGTTTCAAACCCATTCCTTTCTCATTACCAAGAAGAATGGATTAGTTGGTACCTTGGGGGGCATTTATTGTACCACTCAATATTACTTCTCAAAATGACTTTCCTCATGGGTCTAGGAAGAATTTCCCAAAATTCACTAGACATGAGAAGGTGGAAATACCCTAGGTTGAGAAAAAAACTCAAATTATAATGACAACTCTAAAAATTACTACGTAGGGTATGAATCTTACTCAGAAGATAGAGGTGATTATTTTGCAATGTTTGGTGAAACCTCAATAGGGGATTTCTATTCTAGAGAGGAATGGAAACTTGATCTCTGCACCCGCTAAGGAATCGGATCAAACAACCACACCCCAAAGTACTTCCTTTCCAAGTAAGGAATCTAACTCATTTGATATTGTCCAATTTTACAAAGAGTCATGCATTCAAATCTCTCCTTTAGATTATTTGAAGTCAAAACCCTTAGAACTGCAACCGCTTGGTAGAGCATTGTAAGTCAATTAATATAAGTGTTAATGCACGCTCAATTATGGTTTCTAAAGATGAACCCATTATTTCAGAAGAAAATCCATATGATGCTAGCATATTACTCACTACCTCGGGCCATAAGCCTAGACCTTTCTATGTCTCTCTTTTCATTAATGGACACAAGGTTAGTAATTGCATCATACAATAAAGAGACTCTAATAATGTAATGTTGGAACCAATAGCTAAGGCCCTCGATCTATCTTGTACAAAAACCTTTTGGGAGCTGTTATTCAATGGATGCAAAGTAGCTCCCATTAGTTGGATAGATTAAACATGTGCAAGTATACCTTGTAGCACACCCAAATAAAAGATTGAAACTCACCATCCTAGTGGAAGATATACTAGCCAGTTACGGTATGTTACTAAGAAGAAGTTTTTGTAAGGATTTGGGTGGAGAAATAAAATTAGAATGTTCTCATGCATTCATAGGTCTATTGGAAATAAGAAGGTTAAGATAGAACCTAAAGAAAAATCCAAATTCACCATGTTGAAGTTTGATGACCCAAAAGTGCATTTATCTTATATGAAGAGCTTGAATTTGGAAATTACATGTGTACTGAATTTAATTATTCAAAGTTGAAAAATGAAAGGGAGGAATCATAGTTATGGACCCTAGAATTTGATCAAAGTTGTGGCTCTTCTGAGTCAGGTGCAAGAGTAGCGTTAATCCCACCTCAGGGAAACATTATACATCTGTCTTATAAATTGGAATTCAAAAATATGAACAAAACTATAGAATATGAAGATTTTCTATTAGGAATTGTTTTAGCTAAAGATATAGGAGTCAAGGTGATGAGGTAAAAATGAGATGTAGAGTTAATAGTAAAATAGGTCAGAGGGATATTTTCTGTTAAAAACCATAGGTTTAAAAACTATAGGAACAGGGTGTGTAACAAAATAGAGAGTCTTGAAGATTTTTCTATAGAGGTGATGCCCAAGAAACAAAATTCCTGAGCTAATTCCTTAGTAGTATTGACATCTCTCATTTTACCTCATCCAGACTTTGGAGACCACAAATACATGGTTGAGATAGTGCATAGGCCAAGTGTCCCTAACAATGTAGAATCTTGTAAGGTTTTTGAGGATGATCATCGACTCCAATAGCTCTTGGAGAATGTTGAGATGTTTACTGAATATTATTTTAAAGGAGGAGAAAATCCTTGTACTAATTTTTCTCTAGACAAAACAGGACCTAGACCAAGGGATTATGTAGTTAAAAGGAAACAAGAATCCCTTAGGTATGATCTTTTTAGAAAATATGTTTGATAGGTATGATGCATATGTGAAGAAGAAGAGATAAGATAGTGGAAACACCTATAGAGAATATGAGGTTTTGACTATCAAAGATGCGTGAAACCCAAAGATGATAAACATTGGGAAATGTTGCATAGAAGAGGAGAAACAAAAATTGAAGCAACTATTGATATCTTATAATGATGTATTTTCATGGTTCTATCATGATCTAAAAATTTTCATGGGAGAAAATTTCAAACACCACATTCCCCTAAAACTCGAAGCTTCTCCTTTCTATCAGAAAAAGAGAAATTATAACCCCAAAGTAGCTGACAGTATATTTTGGAAAATTGATAAGATGCTGAATGCAAGAATCATCTATCTCATCCACCATTCCACCTGGGTATCCAACATAGTCCCACTCCAAAAAAAATGGAGAGATTAGAATCTACATAGATTTCATAAATTTGAATCAAGCATCTCTCAAAGAAAATTATGCATTACCTAACATGGATCATATGTTACAAATGATAACAGGTTTAGAGATGATCTCTATGCTAGAAATTTTCTTAGGATATAATCAGATAGAAGTCGATTAAAGTGACCATCGCAAAAAAAATTTCACTACCCCATGGGGTACATTTTCTTATAACAGAATGCCTTTTGGGTTGATCAATGTAGGTTCTAATTACTATCAGGAAATGGATTTATCATTCTGAGATTTTAAAAATAAGATCATAGTTGTGTATTTGTAGGATCTCATAGTATTCTCAAAGAGATAAAGAAACCACTTTAATGATTTAGAGGTAATCCTGAAGAAGTGTCGGGAACACAAGATATCCTTGAATGTGAAGAAGTCAGTCTTCTATGTGATTGAAGGAAATATATTGAATCATATTGTGTCATAGGAAGGAATTCACATAGATATTGAAAGAGTCAGGGAAATTCAAAAACTTAGCCTCCCTTCAAAAAAATTTGGGGTGAAATCATTTTTTGGTCAAATCAATTTAATGAGAAAGTTTGTACCTGACTTTTCCAAGATTACCAGACATATTGTTGATATGATGAAGGGGAATTGAGGGTTTAGATGGAACGAGTCTGCTAAAGAAGCCTTCAAAAATATCAAAGAGGTTATAGCTAACACACCTATGTTAACACATCCCAATTTTAGCAATTTCTTACTAACTGCTATGCCTCTAAACGCACCATGTCCATGATTATGTTACAATAAAATGAGTAAGGGGTCCATGCACCAATTTATTTCATGAGCATCCCATTGAAGAATCATGAATTTAGATATTAATAAATTGAGAAGCACACCTTTGTCATGGTGAAGGCTCTCAAACATTTCAGGTTTTACATCTTACACTCTCATGCCATTTTCTTTGTCCCACAACCCATGGTAAAAAGACTTCTGACAAAATAGGAAGTGGGATGTAACACCATAGGGGCATGGAATGAAAAAGTAAAAGAGTATGACATTGAGATAAAATCAACCAAGCTTGTACGTGGAAAGGGTCTTTATAGAATGATAGTTGAGAACATACCTTAACAACAAGAGGATCTTCCTAAGGTGTTGATGGTAAGTCTGCAATATCCTTAGTTCTCAAATATTTCTTACTTTCTAACATATGGTGAATTCCTAGAAGCTCTCTCTCCTAAGAAGAGGAGAAACCTGAGGATGAAAGCTAAGAAATATGTCATTTGGGATGACAAGATATATAAGTAATATCTAGATGAAACTTTCTAGAGATGTGTGGATAAGAAATAACAAGAAAAGCTATTGAAGGCTTTCCATATTGAAGCTTGTCGAGGTCACTTCTCTTCTATAGTCACAACCTTAAATATTTTGAGGCAATGTTATTACTAGCAAGGGATGTTCAAAGGTTCCTACCAATGGATGTAAAAGTGTGACAAATGTAAAAATTTTGTTGATAAACCCTAATTGGATGCAATACCTTTAAAACCTATGGAAATATAAGGACATTTTCAACAATGGGGCCTAGATTTCATAGGACCTATTAACCCATATTCAAGTGTAGGACACATGCATATACTCACTGCCATAGATTAATTCACAAAATGGGTTGAGGCCAAAGTGGTGAAGGAAACCTATTTTGAGGTTGTTTGGAAAAATCTAAAAGTAAATATTCTAGTACGCTTCGGGGTCCCCAAAAAACTAGTGATGGTTAACACAACATACTTTTCTTTTGCTGGAATAGTTCAATTTTTTTATGACCATGGAATCCAGTTAGCACATTCATCTGATTACTATCATCAAGACAATGTCAAAGAATAATCCAACAATAAGAACCTGATTAGTATTATGAAGAAGTTAGTGTCAAAAACTTAGAAGAATTGGCACAATAATTCGTATGAAACTCTTTGGGTAGATATAATTACTCCTAAAAGAGACATCAATATCTCTCCTTTCAAGTTGGTGTATGGGACTGAAGACAACTTACCCCTCCCCCTCAAGCTTTCCATATGAAAACTTAAAACAACATTCAAAGATTCTACACTTCATGATGGACTTGAGAAAAGCATTCTGTATTTGACAAAAAATGAAGAAGAAAGGGAAGAAATGGTTGATACGATAGCTCAACATAAACACAAAGTCAAAAACATCTTTGATAAATGGACTAGGCCTAAAAAATTCATGGAAGGAGATCAAGTCTTACTCTAGGACAAAATAAGAGAACCTAAAGGTATTCATGCTAAATTTGATTCATTATGGAAAGGTCCACTCAAAATACACCATGTGTGTGGGTCTAATTATTTCAAACTAGCTTATCCAGATGGTGTGATCTTACCATTATCATATAATGGGAAAGATCTAAAATTGTATCAATTCTAAAACAAGTGATCCTTGTATCTATACGATAGTAGTTAGGTTTTATTTTTTGTGTTGTGTTTAGTTTTTGGTATTCTCTTAGGTTCAGTTAAGTTTTTCCTTGTTTGATCCTTTCTTTTGTGAAACTAGAGATTATGAGTTCCTACTAAATCCCTCATAGTCCCCATCGCCATTCAGAGCCATTTTTTGCCATTTTTTAGTCCCTAGATGTTAAATTCAATGTTGTATCTAAAATAATCTAAGTGTCTAGTTTTATTTTTGGGAATTGAGCCCTCTTACCACCCTAAGGATAGTATTCTTATAGTATAATTCAAACCTTATCTTTGAAGTCGGGATGTTACGAAATTGGGTAATCATGTTTGGTCAAGTTTTCCCTTTTAGTACAGAGTCATGTCAAAACTTGACTAATGTTAGTCCAATTCCAAAATTCATGCAAATAAATCATAAATGTAGAATTTTAGGAAAAACATGCTTTAACTACTAAAGCTATTAAAAAATAGAAGTAGGGAAGTACGATTTTTAAAATTCCAAAAGGAGAACTCTATGTTTGGGGAAAAAGGTTTTTGAAGTATTCATTTTGTTAGAAAGTGAAGGGGAGGAGTGTGATTTTCAAAAGACTGGGATAGAAGTTGAAGAAGGCAACCTCCAACAATCGGGAATGGTAGTCGAATAGTGCATTTTTAGAATTCTTGAAAGCAAGTCATGTGTGGTTCTCGAAGAAGAAAGATAAGGCGGGTTCCGAAGAAAAAAGTAGTTCATTAATAAAAAGATGTTATTTATGATCATCAATTATCCACATTCCCCATGAATTTGAAGCATGGAGCCAAATATCATCATATTCTGAATCAAGATATGAAAAACCTCTCCTAGCAAGGAAAAGAATAATTGAAATCAGTATTGTTGAAGTGCCAATTCTAAACTTTTGTAAATTACAACAATTTTGAAAATCCTTAGTAATGTAAGATCCTCATCATAGATCATAACATTAAATAAAAATAATTATTTATTTGAAAGAATGTCATGTATAGTATTTAATGCATTTAATTCCATTCATTTTCCATGACCTATCCAAGATTTGCCTTGATTGTACAATAGCTTGGGGGAGAAGTTAAATTGAAGAATTGATATGGAGACATAGAAGTGAACTCTCTCATATCATTTTCTCTGAGAACAAAAATCTATCATATCCTCTAGATTCATAGAATGGCCCTCAGGTACACTGGTTATGACCACCTTAATTGTATTGAGAGCGAATGGAAGGATATCAATGACACAAAACTAAGTCATTTTGACCTAGGAGACCTTCACACAAGGGTCCACCATGAACCAAGAGATCTAATCATATTAAAATTAATAGAAACTGGGCTCATGGAAGTAGCTGAATTCTTGGTTACTGTGCAATCTCTAGAATTAATTAAGGAGTGCATTGCTCATTTTGACCTTGCAACTAAAGAATTTAAAAAAACCAATGAAGAGGTTCTCGTTACACTAGATAGAGCCACTATCCATAATTTCTTCTACCTACCCATTAGGGAAGTAAATAGAGATTAGGATTTTTCTTGCTTGGCTTTAGTTTTTAGTGAAAATAAAACAAGGTGGAGAGCCGTAATGTAAAAAGAGTGGTTTGAGAATGAGAGGTCTAGAAAATCTAGGCTTCCCAAGACTATCTATGGTACTAATCTAAAAAGAGAAATTGTTGACATGTTGGTCCTATTACACATAACAAGGGGGTGAAAAGAAGCATTGAATGTGGAAGAGTGGGATTTATTTCTAGTACAGACCATGTACACAAATAAAAGATACATAGACTAGGTGGATCTTATTAGTGATAGAATTAGGTTCTTGATGATGATTTCCAAGCATCATTGTTCCTTCTTTATGTATTCATGTATTATCTATGTCATAGCATGAAAAAAACAATGGCCTACTCTGAATCATGTCAAAGATTTTGAAGATGACACACAAATATATGACTTTTATCCTTTCTTGTAGCTACATAAAATTTATGCACAATTCAGAAGAGTGAATGACTCATTTAGCATGAGATTGACCTGGGAGTTACAAGGGTGTTCTAAACAGAGGTTATCTCCAAAGGTAGCTAGTGAAATTTCCAATTATGGTAGATATTTCACTCAATAACCAACTTTCACATATTTGCACATCGATGCATTCAATGATTTTCCCTACAAGTTGCCTAGATATCCCAATGACTAGATAATGTTAATCAAATTATGCCAAAAACTACTCGAGGTGAACAAAAGGTGTGGTGAAAGGTAGAAGACCAGGATTCCATTTCCTATAATAGTAGGGGCATATTCATGCTCCTCCAATTCTAATGCTATGAGTGTATTCAAGGCTTTCATAGCCATATATGCCTTCCAAAAATACAAGGTCATTAGGACCCAATATGATCCTATTAGCTTTGTCAAAGACAATATACATCTAGGGTTTGTGTTTCACCATGTGCCAAAGCTGGAAGATTTATAGATGAATTGTAAACATTACATTGAAATGAGAGAAAGGTCTTGGTTAAGACTTACTATAGACTAAATCAAGCTATACAAGGTGAGTCTTGATATTGGTAGCCTAGTGGATGAAAGGTACGAAATACTTGACCCACATTATTTGAAGAAAATTAAAGGATCCCTAATAAAGCCCACAAATTGGCATGCTATAGAAATAGATAAATTTTATGTGCACATGTCTCTGATAATGGAGAGTACTTGAAGATTGGTCGAGTAGTAACAAACAAAGAGGAAGAAAGGAAGCTCTACACAAACACTACCAAACCCCGCATAAAGCTAAGCACTAGTACCTGTTGTTAGTGTCCCAATGGGTTCCTCGATGCAAGTAACTTCTTAGGCTTCTAGAGGAGATGGTGAATGTCAAAAAAAGAAATAGGAGCTAAAGCCTACCTATGGAGAAGGATCTCTTCCTAACATAGACCTCACGAAAGGGGAAGAGTCCAAATATGAAGAAATTCTAGAACAAGAGGTTTCGAAAGGAGAGAAACATGATATGCGGCATGAAATGTATGACCAACAAAAGGAAGAGAAGTAAGGAGACCTCCCATGAGATCACTAGGTATCTCAAGATCCCATCTCCTCTAGTTCTGTTTCTAAAAATATTTCTAAATTTCCTTTCATTTCTACTCAAAAAGATACTCCCCCCAGCATGAGAAAATTATTTTATTTAGAAATCCTTAAGTCTTCTTCAAGGGTTTTATCTACCCCTTTCTGGCTAGAAAAATATTTAGAAAATAAAATAAAGAGAGAGGAAGACATAATTCCTCCTCAAGACATGGTGATAAATTTTAAATTTATTTCCCACACCTCATAAAATGAGGAAGCCCACGGTACTAGCTTGCCTAGGGAAAGACTAGGAAATAGGGCATGTAATCATGGAACTTGCACAAAATGAGTCCACTGATAAAATATCTCATATGGATGCCTATGACTTCACAATAACTAGGATTGATGTTTTTCCTCCTAAACATGAGAAGACTATTAAAATGTGGGAATCATCCCATCAATAGGTGAAAGAAAGACTGGACAAGGACAAATAGGAAAAGACCAAGCTTAAAGAAATGGTTGCCCAACTTTCTAATTATCTCAAAGAAATCCTCATGCCCTTTTCATCTCAACTAGAAAGTTCCTCCTTTCATATACTAGATCCAATATCAAAGGAGAACCAAGACCTTATTGCCCAATTATGAGAAGAATGATACATGGGTAGGATAGCTAGAGATTGGATTGAAGATTTGAAAGTTAGAGGGTTGACCCTAATTAAACATGTTGGGTTCCACTACAAACCCCTTCTGTAGACCAAGGATAGTGTGAGAGATGATATCATGATTATCAAAGGTGAAGAAGATTCTTATAAGAAATTTATTTCAATGCTTAAAAGAGATCATAGATATGAAAATATAAAATGTAGTGAAGTTAGGACTACTAGAATCACCTAATGAACTAGTAAACAAATTGATTTTTCCTTGATCTTCAAGAAAAGTTGTGTGACTAAAAATATCAAATATTTGGGAGAGTTGGAGGATAATATATAAGAGGATATTTAGAAAATTGAAAAATATTTTACTAATTTGGGATGCACCTCTCACCACAACAAGGGAAAATATGTCATCGACATTGACCATATGAGAGAATCTTATCAAGAAAATATTAATAAAATAATAAGTCCTATTTAGTGGAGAATAGAGCTTCACAAGATCACTCAAATTTATCCATACTATCCACAATTAGTCAAGAGATTCTTGGCTATGAAGAGAGAGAAAAGGATGTGCAGGAAAATCATTTCTACTAGACTACTAAAAATGATAATGTTAGAGTATTAGAGGATGAAGAGATAGAACGTGTCATTAGAGATTTTCAACAATACAAATCAAGGAAAAAGGATTTCATAGAGGAATCATTTGGTAAAGGGGAAGGTGTAAAGGCCACATAAGTCTTGTGTTTTTTTTCTTTTGTTGTTTTATTTCTATCAACACTTGTCATGGGATTGTTGAAGTTAAAATTTCAAGAGTTGTTGTTGTAACCATCAAAGAAGACATGAGGAATATTTATATCTCTGTTAAAAACTTCATTAAGGCTTGGTAATTTTGGTTCATATTTCACCCCTTATTCTGTGACAATTGAGTGTGACTCAAAAATTCAACTATGGTTGTTGTTCATTGTTAGATTTGTTTGTTTTCCGTTGAATGAATGAATAGTGAATGGGTTAAATTAGTTGCAAATTTTGTGGAGCTTTATTTTCTATAAATTTGTGATTACAAGATGATGTCAGAATCATTATTGGTTACATTATATCATATTTATGTTGTTTGATAGTTTTATTTTCATTTATTAGATGTGTTGTATGTATGGTTTCATGGTTGTGAGATTGTATATGCAAAGTATGGTTTAAAATTTGTTGTTGTGTTTTATTTTCATGGTCATGGAAAGTAGCATAGTATATATTCATATAAGTCTATTATTCATTCATGGGTATATCATGGCAATGAATATCCGTTAGAAGCATCTCCTACTCTTTGGTTAAGAGTATACCCCATTATGTTTTGAAAATACAAAAAAACATATTCATTAAATATCTATTCTAGGGAGTTGTACCTATCAATTTAGAGATTGAGCTAATAGAAATATCTTTGAATTATTGTTAGTAGATAAGGTTTTACTGTGGGCAGGAGTTATATCATAAAAAGACATATTTGTTAATAAAAAATTAGATAAGTAAAGATCCTATTCATAATGTTCCATATAATTAAATAGTGATGTTCAATAAAATATAATTAAAAACTATACGTATAAAGGAACTTAAATGGTTGAATTTTCATTTTGTAACTTTTAAGTGGTGTGGTTAATGCTTATGAAGAGGAAGAGGTGGCTTCAACACTTTTGAAATGAGCCAATCTTCCTTCACTACTTGATTACTTTTACAAACTCAAGAAAATTTGATGAAGAAAGTAAGTATGGCTAACCACCCAAAGAAGGAATTTTTAGGGAACATGCTACAATAAAACTCCTTGCTCCTCTATTATAGCTATGTTAAAATAGAATGGAAGAGAAAGTGACATGGTGTGTTAAGGGATATTTATAAATTTTACTATAATCATATAATCATATAACTACTAATCTAAACCAAAATATTTAGATGCATTTGAAATGCTAAGGTTATTGTAGTCCTTTATGAGGCAACCTTGCATAAGGTACAAGATAATGAGGAAGAGTTAGATCCAAAGATAGATATCAATGTGGGAGAAGGAGAAAGGGAGTTAGAATCATGAAGGTACTCTAGAGAGCACTACACTAACCATTTCAATTGAGAGAAAAAAATATAGCTGTGACTAACAACCCAAAGATGGAAAAGATGGGGAAACATTGGAAAGAACCAAATTTTGCATCAGTAATGGAATTTTTGATAGATTACAAGGAGGTCTTTCCATTGAAATTGAAAGAGATGAAAGGAATTAAGGAAGAAGTGTGCAAAATAAAAATACTACTAAAGGAGGCCACTAAACCACATAGTAAAATGTTGTATTGCCTTAATCCTAACATATGTTAGTTCCTAAAAGGGTTTAATCTAAAAAAATACCAAGATACCCTATCACTTCTCTAAAGAGATTCCAACTTCAATTATCAATAACTTCAAGGACTTGGACCATTTCTAACAAGGAAAACTCAACCCATCTGCACATTGGGCTCTGCAACACCCAAGAGTATAATCCATTGATTCTTTCACAAACTCTACACCATGTTGGCATAAATAATGCAATGATGGTAAGTGATTTCTATTTTTATTATGATATATATTTGATTGCATGATGATCAATTATTGAGTTGTCATTGATGTCAAGTATTGACCTAGTATTCCTAGTATGTTCCTAAGTATAATTATGATGATCAAGGTGTTGAGATGAGTTTCAATTGTAGAAAACCTTATGAGAGACTTGGGAATGTCTTTGAATGTCAAATGTATGGCATATACTATTGATTTATATTGATAAGAAACATATGATTAGATGAAGGTTAACAATGCAACTGCTAGAATAGTTAGTGATGGGTGATAGGTAATTTGATTGGTTTGTCATATCTACGATGAGTTATATGGTGTGGTCTTTGGAGAAGGTTGTTGATAGTGTGTAGAAGCTATGGTTTCCACCACAACTAATCTAAGTAACCCAAGTGAAGGATAGGTGATCAGTGCGAAGAGAAAGAGTTGTTAATAGGTTAAAGTGTTTGTGTTCTTGAGAAATAATTGATAAATCTTTTATTGGTGATCAATGTTGAGGTTGTGGTGGAATAGGTTGAGTCAGTCATGTTCTGGTAACATATCTTCATTATTGGAGGTGATGATTTGGCATCACATTGTTTGATTCTTTCACGTGGAGAAGATTCTAGAGGAAGCATGTGTATGGCCAAAACGTGTTTGACCCCTTGACACAAAATTCCATGTAAATCATTGTATTGGCCAATGCGGTACAGGAAAAAAAATTTGTACATTGAAATTTGTTTTGTTGTGTGTTGGATCTAAGATGGATATTTGAAATTCAAATCTATTTCAAATTTAGGGCTTGATTAAGGTGGTGGACTTAAAATCTTAATATATAATTGATGAAGTTAAAAGTTAAGTGTGTTGATCATGTGTTGGGCAAGTGCGGTTGTAAATTAGGAGTTGCAATCAAGCAAGGGCATACTTAAGTGTGTTAAGAAGAGATTATGTGTTTTAGTGGATTTGATCAAGAAGAGGTAGTTCCACTCTACAGATCATTCTTTCTTTTGTTTGCTAACAATCACAGCAGTCAAAATACCTTAATTGAGTGGAACCTAGTAGGTCCTTATTGTAAGTCCTTTAACATGGTGGTACATTAGCTAGTGTCTAAAGTCCTCTAACAAGGCTACTCCTAATAGGGTAAAGGTCCTAACAAGCTAAGGTAAATCCCTTAATTGGGTAGCACCTAACAATGTTGTGGTAAACCCCTAACAAGGTTAAGCTCCTTATAGGGTGTACTTTAGAAGAGTAAAACATTTATTGGGTACTAATTCCCATTGTGGTTTTCTCCCAATTTAGGTTTTCATGAGATAAATCTCTATGTAAAATGTTTCATTGTTATTTCGATGTGCTTATGGTTATGATTTTTATTTTTCGCTACTAAGTTAATGTCGTGAATGTTGTTGTAAAGTTTAAGAGGTTAAAATTTTGAATAATTGGTTGGTTACTAATTCACCCCTCCTCTCAATAATATGATCTTAGGACTAACAATTGGTATCATATCTTTGGTCCTATATTGTGGTTAATCTTAACAGCTTGAGGAAAAGATCCTAAGATGATGAGAAAGGAAGGTCCTAAATTCACAAGAGAGAACTACTCAGTTTGGTGTGGTCGGATGAAGATCTATCTTAAAGCTATGCGTGATCAGTATTGGGATTATGTGGTTACTAAGTATACTATCCCTTTAGGAGCCTTGATTGTAGATCAATTGTAGATCAAGAAAGAACATATTTCTATTATGGAAGCTATTCCCAGTACTCTTTCAGATGCAAAGTTTGTTGATGTCAAAGATGTGGATACTACTTATGTGATGTGAGAGAAGTTGAAGTTCATCTATGGTGGAGATCCACTTGTGAAGAGGAAAATGTTGATAGTTTTAAAGGAAAATATGATGACATGAGGATGCAAGAAAATGAACATTAAGCAATATAGTCAGAGAATCAAAGAGGTTGGTGTTTCTATCTGAGGTGCTAGTGGTAATCTTCCTGAGGAGGATATGGTAATAAAATTATTGAGAACCTTTTCCTTAGTATGCTATTAGGGTTTCAGCTATAGAAGAGCTCAGATCTCTAGGAAATTTTATTATTACTCATGATACATTAATAGGGAAATTAACTACATTTGAGTTAAGAAATTATGATAATAGTATGCCAAAATTTGAAGCTACTTTTAATTCATCATTGACTCTTACACCATCTTGGAAAGGAAAGGAGATATCTAGAATAGTTCTTCAACTTATTACCCTAATGATTATGAATATTTCATGTCTGAAAAAAAAAAAAAAAGAACATGAGGAATTGGAAGCTTTATTTACTAAAAGACTTCCTAGAGGGAAACATAAATATAAGGGTAAGTTTCCTTTGACATTCTTTAGATGCAATAAGATAGGAAATATTTACTCTAGATTCCCTGAAAATGAAGGAAGGAGAAGCCAAGGAGATTCAAGGATAATAACAAGAAAGCATGCTAGTTGGATGTGTATCATCTTAAAATGGAAGCACTTCCATGATAAGAGAATTTAGCCCTCTGATTAAGTGGTTTTGTATCACTTCAAGCACCTTGAATGGGTCCTCAGCTTTGATCTTGCATTTTCCACTTCTTTTCTGCACTTGATTCCTTCATTCTAGGTGAAATTAGGGTTAGGATCCCAAGGATTCTCCTTAATTTCCCTCTTTATGGCTCTATTTTCTAGGTAGGACTTACACATAGGTCCTCCTAGCCTTTATCATGTTTATCATAGGATTTTGTGCCTCTTCTTGGCACTCTATCCTGATTCTACCCCTTTTTCCACTTTCTCTCTGCATTTTCCTAGCATTCTGGACTGAGACCCTGAGATCTATAACCTCAAGGTCAAGGACAACCTTAAGTGGTCAAGGATGACCTTGAGGGTCAACTACGACCTCATCCCTAACCTAGGTTAGGGTCAACCTTGTCCTTGAACTTGAGTTCAAGTTTCAAGGTCCTGTGATCTTCGGATGTCAGGTTTCGAAAAAAAAAAAATTCCCGCTTTCAGGTCGGCTGTTTTGGTCTCTGAAATGGTAAAATCTTAAATTATATTTGATTTAGGTCCATTCCTAAAGGGTTGAGGAATAATTGTAATTTAATTCCCCAAGGTGGACCCTCTAGAGGATTTTTCCCTAGATCACTATAAAAGGAAGCCTTCCTCTCTCATTTTCTTCATCTCATTCCATCATGCATCAGACACTCTCAAGGAGACATGGGTGATCAAATTTACACTTCTCATCTCTCAAGATCTCAAGAAAGATCAAGAAATAATTTCATCAAGAAAGCATCCATTCAAACAATCTTCCATTCAAGCATCCAAGTTCTCCATTGAAGATCAAGGATTCAAGCATTCAAGCCTTTGAAGGGATGTTGTTCAAGCATTCAAGATTCATCATTTAAAACCCTAGATCTATCCATCATGATGGTGTGATCTTCAATCTTTGTTCATCTTAAAGATCTATTCATTCTTCCCTCAAGGTGGATTCCAAGAATACAATCATGGAGGTTTGATTTACATTTGATAATGTTATGTTCAAGCTTTCATATTAACATACTTGATTGCATTTCAAATACAATTGCATATCTATTAATATCATAGCTTCGTTGTTAGATCTACTTGCTAGCATTCTCTATTTCAATTCCATTATTAAGGTTGATTCCAAACTAGGGTTTGACTAAGGCAAACCCCCCATCCAAACAAAAAAAAAACCCTCTTTTTCTTGTAGGTACAGGTGCAGGACGGTGAATAAGAGTTGGGATCTGGATACCCTTTTCAATGAACTTCTGAGATCCGCAAGAAAAGTCAAAGTCAACCTTCAAAATTTTGATGTATTCTTTGACCTTTTATTAGGGTCAAGGATGACCTCCCTCAGAATTGAAAAATATTTTTGGGTTTTGTAGATCTCGCAATTTCGGTTTAACAATGTAGAAATCAACAGTTTCTGAGACAGTTTGACAGGGTTTTCAGCAGGTTCTTTTCCAGAGGTAAGAACTTTTATTTCTTCATTTCAACATTAATCATCTATATTTACCTTCCATATCAATACAATCTCATGTATGTATAAAATATTGGTTTTGGGGTTCCTTTTATGTGCAAATCATTGTTCTAGGACCCCATCCATATTTTATCCTTTACATTTTGGTGAGCTCGAAAAACTTACTCTCTTTCTTTTGTGGAATTACATGCCCTATTGTGTTAGATTCCTCTTTGTTTTACCTTGTGTTTTCACCTTCATATTCATTTTGGTTAACCCAACAATCTTACCCCTTTCTTTTGTGGAATTAGATGCCCTATTGTGTTTGATTTCCTTTTCATACTTATAAATCACATTTGAGTGCATTGGGATATATCTAGATCTATGTTCTATGCATTTCTTTATTTGTTATCATGTTGCACAAGTTTTTTCAAATTTTTTCCAAACATTCTTCTATAAATTTTGGGATTACACAACATCCTCCTCTTACCTTACCATTGCATAGTGTTACACCTAGGAAGACTTTATCTAGTGTGTGTGATGTTTCTTTGTCCTCTTTTAAATTACCTTATAAGGATATATTAGAGAAAGAAGACAACTTTAATCTATCTCTCCATCATATTTCTCTTTATGGAGATGAGTTGAGGATTGATGTTAATTATTCTCCTAATACATGTCTTTTCTATGAGCCTACTATAGAATATAATTTACCTTCTTTCTCCTCTAGGGATCCTACAATGTGCTTTATTGGTAGGGATGATAATCCTCCTATTTGGGATGAGCCTATGGATTTGGATGTTGATTATTCTCTTCCTCATGACACCATTTTGGATGATCCCTTGGATAAAGACATTGATTTATCCCCTCCTTGCGAAGAATCTTTCATACAAGAGGGTGATTTATTAATGGATTACATATTCATACATGATAACTCTTTTTATAAAACACATGTAGACATTTTAGTAAAAGAAGATGACATTATAAATTCTTTACCTCCATTTGGGATTCCTTCTAGTGATGAGGCATTAGAAGAGAATGATATGAATTCCCTCAATTCTCTCCCTCTTGGTGATGATCTTATGGAGAATCAAGATCCTACCTCATCTCCTCCTAGGATGTCTTCTTTTCTTCCTTCTTATGAATATGTTTGTAGTGTTGAGACAACTAATATGGTTTTTATGAAGCCATTGTTGACTGTCAAAGGTTTTCCTCACATTACTATTAAAGGTAAACCTATATAGTCTTTAGAGTCTTTCAATGACAAAGATTCTATAGCTCACACATATCATAAAAGGAATAATCCTCAACCTAATCTGATAGTTTCTACTTCTTTACCACCTTCTCAACCTATTCTTCCTCCTCCACCCCATCTTCCTAGCAAGGAGTATGATTTGATAAACCAATTACAAAATACTCCTGCCAAGATTTCTTTATGGGAGCTTCTTCAAACTTCACCTACTTCCTATGAAGCCTCATAAAAAGCTCTAGAAACTCTTCCCACTCCACCTCCTAATCAAGAGAACATCAATAATTTCTTACAATGCATGCATGCTACCCCGAGTCCTCCTGACATTGTATTTACTCAAAAGGATTTACCTTCTAAAGAAGTTCAGAACTAGTATGATGCTCTTATGGTTTTTGTTACTATCAATAAAGTATCATTCATAGGACCTTGATTGATAAAGGATCTAGGCTTAATGCTCATAGCATGGATATGCTCAAAGTGATTAACGTCGATCTTTCAACTATTCAACCTGACAATGTTCCTATATATGGCTTTGATAACATTGCTAAGAACACTTTAGGCATCATTACTTTACCTATCAAAGTAGGACTAGTCATCCTGAATACTCCTGTTCACGTTATGCCTGGACCTCTCAATTATAACCTTCTTTTGGGTAGACCTTGGTTGCATGAGATGCAAGCTATCCCTTCCACCCTTCACCATAAATTCAAGTTTATACATAACAAAAAGGTGTATACACTTCATGTGGATGATGCACCTAATCCTTGTCTAAATATTTAAACCCACACTACTCCTACTCCTAATTGTAATCGTTCTTCCTCTAATGATCTTCTTGACGATGATTGGGGAACCTTGGATTTTACTTCTACCTTTATTGGAGAGTATAAGGTTAATGATCTTGATTTTATGAAGAAACAGAGAGAGTTTGAACAATGAGTTTTTACTTCTAACACCCTTAGTAATAATTTTTTCATTGCTTCTACCCATAATGAATCTGTCAAATCTACTAAGGATGATATTGTGACTACTGAAGTTCCATTGACTCCTTCTGATATGGCTTCTTGTTATGGTCCTGGTTATCATTTCCTTGTTAAACAAGGATTCAATAGTCAAGGATGTGGTTAGTATAAATAGGGAATTCAAATGCCCTTACACATTGGGGGGCATGAGCATTCTTATGGATTGGGATTTAATCCTCAAAAAAAAATCAATGCTAAAAACATCTCAAATAACACTTCAAAACATGATGAACCTATGAAGGAATTTGACCAAGAAGTTCTTTTGCCTAAACTTCTTCGTTCTAAGATGATTACTAGACCTAAATGCAAAAAGAAACATAGTCCACACTTGAAGACTCTTCCTTTTTGTTTATATCATAGATTTCATGATCACTCTACTAATGAATTTCATGCTTTACAATATAAGATTAGGAAGCTCATTGATAGTAATGTTATTTATATATCATGTGGCAATGAGTTGTATTTCAATCCCATTTGCTCTAAATAACATTTATGTTCCTATTATGGATCTCTGCATTATGTAAACAATGTTAGCCTAATCCTTGGGGGCTCATTGTCTTGTATAATGTTGCGAGCGATATAATAGGTCCCCTTCCATCCTTGTTCCTACACTTGTGGGGGCAAGGATGTCATCTCCTTCTATTCTGTCTTTCTGGGATCCATTGTTCCCTTGGTTAAGCAATATCTATCTATTATGTGATATCCAATCATACATGAAAATTTTGGTTTGCATTGAGGATCTTTGTCCTTGATCACAACATCTTTTATTGTTTGACATTGGGTTTTGATGGTTGATAAATCTCTCACATTGGAAGTTGTATAGTGTGTTATCCCTCACAAGGGTTACTTTTTCACTTCTTGCATGATATCTCTTTGCATTCATCCCTTCCATGGCCTCATAGGAGCTATGACCTTCTTGGCTTGGATTGGGTGTTGTCTATGGATATTGTCTTGATGTTGAAGAAGGCTTTATGCTTGTTCTTTTCTTTCCTTAACATGTCAAAATAGTATGTTTTTCCATATTAAGGAGGGGGGCATATATACGGCCTCCCTCATTCTATATTATGCATTTTTTTTCTAACCTTTTGTTTTACAGTATGCTAAATCTTGGAAGGTAATGCACATAAGTTGCTAAATCCTAAAGGGACATGCATTTCCAATTTGAAATATGCTAAATCTTGGAAGGTAATGCACATAAGTTGCTAAATCCTAAAGAGACACACATTTTCAATATGCTAAATCTTTCGAAGGTAACACACATAAGTTGCTAAATCCTAAGGAGACATGCATTTCATATTCATAGTGATACAAGAAGGTGGATCTATGGGTATTCCAAAAGCCATCAGAAGATGCATTATAGTTACAAAGCATAGTTTATGGGTGAACCTATTGGGCTCTCCCTCCAAGGTGATTCATGGTAAGGTGGGCATCTTACTGGGTGAGGTAATCACTTTCTCCTTTCTCTCTTTTCACTTTCATGCTAGTAGGACTAGATCACGAAGCTATGTTATTTATAGTGTTGCTCTTGTCTTTCTTATGTAATCATTTATGATTTTATGATAGCTTTCCAAAATTGATATTAGTATGAGAAATATTTCTTAGCAAGGTTTCTTATGCTAATTGATTTGGGTTGTTTAGTACTAACCCCTATTCTTTTGGTTTTCTCTTTTCCCACCCTCGTGCCTGGATGTTGAGTTAGAATCCTTAGCCTGGTGGCTTGCATCCTTAGCTAAGTTTTATTTTATCTCATTGAAAATCCACTTGGATGTCTTCTTTCTTCTCCTTTACCAAGAGTTTGCATCGACTCCATACTCTTGCTAAAGTGCGGGCTTAATGTATCATCTTAAAATGGAAGCACTTCCATGATAATAGCATTTAGTCCTCTAAGTAAGTGGTTTGGGATCATGTCAAGCACCTTGAATGGGTCCCTAGCTTTGATCTAGCATTTCCCCCATTTTCCACTTCTTTTCTGCAATTGATTCCTTCATTCTAGGTGAAATTAGGGTTAGGATCCCGAGGATTCTCCTTAATTTCCCTCATTTATGGCTCTATTTTTTAGGTAGGACTTAAAAATAGGTCCTCCTAGCATTTATCATGTTCATCATAGGATTTTTTGCCTCTTCTTGGCACTCTTCCCTGATTCTACCCCTTTTTCCACTTTCTCTTTGCATTTTCCTAGCATTCTGGACTGAGACCCTGAGATCTATAACCTCAAGGTCAAGGATGATCTTGAGGGGTCAAGGATGACCTCATCCTTGACCTAGGTCAGGGTCAACATCATCCTTGACCCTGGGTTCAAGTTTCAAGGTCTTGTGATCTCCGGATGTCGGGTTTCGAAATCAAATGTTTTCTCACTTTCGGGTCGGCTGTTTTGGTCTCCGAAATGGTAAACTCTTAAATTATATTTAATTTAGGTCCATTCCTAAAGGGTTGAGGCCTAATTGGAATTTAATTCTCTAAGGTGGCCCCTCTAGAGGATTTTGCCCTAGATCACTATAAAAGGAAGCCTTCCTCTCTCATTTTCTCCATCTCATTCCATCATGCATCAAGAACTCTCAAGGAGACATTGGTGATCAAGTGTCCACTTCTCATCTCTCAAGCAAGATCAAGAAATAATTTCATCAAGAAAGCATCCATTCAAGAAATCTTCCATTCAATCATCCAAGTTCTCCATTAAAGATCGAGGATTCAAGCATTCAAGCCTTTGAAGGGATTTGGTTCAAGCATTCAAGATTCATCATTTCAAACCCTAGATCTATCCATCATGATGGTGTGATCTTCTTTCAAGATTCTTTGTTCATCTTCAAGATCTATTCATTCGTCCCCCAAGGTGGATTCCAAGCATAAAATCATGGAGGTTTGATTTACATTTGATAATGTTATGTTCAAGCTTTCATATTAACATACTTGATTGCATTTCAAATACAATTGCATATCTATTAATACCATAGCTTCGTTGTTGGATCTACTTCTACTACTTTCTAGCATTCTCTATTTCAATTCCATTATTAAGGTTGATTCCAAACTAGGGTTTGACTAAGGCAAACCCCCTATCCAAACAACAAAAACCCTCTTTTTCTTGCAAGTACAAGTGTAGGACGATGAAACAGAGCTTAGATCTGGATACCCTTTTCGGTGAACTTCTGAGATCCATGAACAAAGTCAGTGTTGACCTTCAAAATTTTGAGGTATTCTTTGACCTTTTATTAGGGTCAAGGATGACCTCCCTTAGAATTGAAAAAGGTTTCTGGGTTTTTTAGATCTCGTAGTTTCGGTTCAAGTCATATTTTTGATTCAAGTCAATGAAAATCAATAGTTTCTAAGTCTGTTTGACAGGGTTTTCAACAGTTTCTTTTTTGGAGGTAAGTACTTTTATTTCTTCATTTTGACATTAATCATCTATATTTACTTTCCATATCAATAGAATCTCATGTATGTATAAAATATTGGTTTTGGGGTTCCTTTTATGTGCAAATCATTGTTCTAGGACCCCATCCATATTTTATCCTTTACAAGATGACAAAGGTATTATTGATGAAGAATATGTGGAAGAGATGAAGAAGAAATTGTGTTTATTGAAGTAAAGGAAGAACTCTTAGAATAAGGTGAGAAATCTTTAGTTTCTAACATGAATTACAATGGTGACTAGATTATTAATAGTGGGTGCACTCACCATATGACCATTGATAGAAGAAAATTCATGAAGATGGAAGAATGTGATGATAAATCAATAAAATTTAGGAATGATGCTCCCTGTTTAGTAAAAGGTAAATGATCTATTGCTTTGAATGACAGAGAAAATTATGATGATGTTTAATGGGTTGATGGTATGAAGTAAAAATTTTTAAGTGATTCTAAGCTAAATAACAAAGGATATAGATTGGAGTTCAATGAAGGTATATGCAATCTTATTGGGAAATTGGGAGAATTAATTTCTACTAGTGAACAAACTAAAAGTAACTTATTCCGCTTGAATTCTAATATTAAGAGTTATCTGATTACTAGGGTAGAAGATTTTTGGTTATAGCATAAGAAGTTTTATCATGTAAGTTTTGATAGCTTGATCAAAGTATGATGAAGATAGTGAGAGGTTTTTGTAACCTATTGAAACCTGATGATGTAATGTGTAAAGAATGCCAACTTGGGAAGTTAAATATCTCTAGTTTCATCAGTAAAAAATATTATTTTGCAATTATTTTAGATTTTCTTTATATTGATCTATGTGGTCCAATGAGAACTCAATGTTACTATGGTGATAGATATGTCATGTTTCTTGTTGATTATTATTCTAGAATGATGTGGGTTGTGTTTCTAAAGGTAAAATTTGAATCTTTTCACATGTTTAGAATCTAGAAATCTAGAGTAGAGAAGGAGACCGATAAGACCCTAAAATGCCTTAGATATGACATAAGAGGTAAGTTTACTTCACATGATTTTGTTTCATATTGTGAGGGACAGGGAATCAAAAGGAAGATGTCATCTCCAAGAATAACTCAGTAGAATGGTATTGTTGAAAGAAGAGATAGGTCTATCATTGATTATGCGAGGACATTAATGATTCATAAGGGTGTTGCATAGATATTTTGGAGAGAAGTGGTGAGAACTATGATTTATACATTGAACAAAGTTTAGTAGAAGAAATGTACAAACAAAACTCCCTATGAGTTGTGGTATGGTCGATCTCCATGTGTAAGTTGTTTCAAATTTTTAGGAGTAGATGTTACATAAAGAGAGATGAAAATATAGGTAAGTTTGACCCAAGAAGTGATGGGGGGACATTCTTAGGATATTCCACAAAGATAAAACCCTACAAGTTCTTGAACAAGAGAAAAAATAAGATAGTGTAAAGTTCTAATGTAAGAGGAGATGAATTTTTTGAGAAAAATGATGAATCTTGCAAGAAAGAACTTGAAGACTATCATGGGTTTGTATATGTACAACCACTAGAGTAGGACACTAAAAAAGAACCAATGGATATAAAAGTCAATGAGGAGGAACAAATATAAGTGGTAGAATAGGATCCTATATTTGAATACCAAGGTATGTGAAATTAAATCATTCCCCTAATCAAATTATTGGTGATAGAAATGTTGGTGTTCTAACTAGAATAAAGGAAAGAGTAAGTACATGTTTTATTTCAGAATTTGAGCCTAAAACTGTGAAAGATACATTGAAAGATGAAGATTGGGTGAAATCTACGGAGGAATAAATGGAGAAGATTGAGAATAAAAAAACATGTACATTAGTACCCAGACCGGTGGACAAGAATGTGATCGGTACTAAATGGATATTTACAAACAAGATGAATGAGAAAGGTAAAGTGGTAACGAACAAGGAAATATTGGTGTGCAAAGGATATGCACAAGAGGAAGGCCTAGACTATGGTGAAATATTTTCATCTATGGAAAAAATTGAAGTTGAAACGATATTACTTGCATATGTTTCTTACAAAGGATTCAAGGTATATCAAGTAGATGTTAAGTCAGCTTTTATTAATGGTGTATTGGAAGAAGAGGTATACAATGGACAACCTAAAGGATTTTCTCATTCAAAAGGTAAGAACATGGTGTGGAAATTACAAAACACTTTGTATGGGTTGAAACAAGAACCTAGGGCATGGTATGAGAGATTGCACTCATCTATGATTTAGATTGGTTTCATAAGGACAAGTGATAATAGTAATGTGTATTTGAAGAATGAGAAAGATGGCATGTTATTGATTGCAGAGATATTTGTAGATGATATCATTTTTGTGGCAATGAAGAGATGAATAGATCATTTGCAGATGAGATGAGGAAATAATTGGAGATTTCTATGATAAATGAGATTAAAGTATTCATTGGATTGTAGGTTCAATGATGAAAGATGGTATCTACATCAGCTAGTCCAAATATGTTAAAGAGATATTAAAGAAATTTAGTTTAGAAGACTAAAAAACAATTGGTACCCATATGGTAACTGGTTAGAAACTATCTGTAGCGTCAGAAAATGGAAGAAATTCTATTTAGGACTGGTTTAGACCTCTGACTAAGAGGTTTTGGGTCATGTCAAATTCCTTGAGTAGGTCTCTAACTTATTTTTAGCTTTTTCCCTTGTTCTGCCCCATTTTCCACTTCTTTTCTACATAACTCTAGCATCCTGACCTGAAACTCTGAGATTCTTGACCTCAGGGTTAAGGTCAACCTTTTGGGTCAAGGTCAACCTCAACCCTAACCTAGGTCAAGGTTGACCTTGACCTTGACCAAGGGTCCATATTTCAAATTCCATAAGTTTCTGGATGTCAATTTTCAGAAAGTTTTATTTCCCGCTTCCCAGACGACTGTTTTGGGTTTTGAAATGGTAAACTCTTAAATTATATTTAATTTAGGTCCATTACTAGGGGTAAAGTTTTAAATAGGAATTTAATTCTCCTATGTAGGCCTCTATAGAAATTTGTGCCCTAGAATAGTATAAAAGGAAGCCTTCCTCTCTCATTTCAAATCATCCATCTTTCAATCATCAATCAAGTGTGCAATCCATATCTCTCAAGAGTTATCATGAAAGAACTCTCAATCAAGGAAGCATTCAAGAAATCATATACATTCAAGCATTCAAGTTCTCCATTGAAGATTCAGGATTCAAGCATTCAACCCTTTGGGGGGATTTGGTTCAAGCATTCAAGACTCATCATTCAAACCCTAGATCTATCCATCATGGTGGTGTGACCTTCCTTTAAGATCCTTTGTTCATCTTCAAGATCTATTCATTATCCCTTCAAGGTGGATTCCAAGCATACAATCATGGAGGTTTTTATTTACATTTATTATTGTTGAGTCTAAGCTTCATATCAACATACTTGTTCACATTTCAAATACAATTGCATATCTATTGAATATCATAGCTTCGTTGTTAGATCAACATCTACTACTTGCTAGTATTCTCTGTTTCAATTTCATTTTTCTTGCAGGAACATGTACGAAACATGTACGAAACAATGAATTATAGTGAAGATCTGGACACCCTTTTTGGAAAACTTTCAGGATTCACGAACAAAATTTTCATCGGAGCAACGTAGGTCAAGGTTGACATAAAAGGGGTGAAGGTCAACCTTTCTACCTAGGTCAAGGTTGACCTTTTTAAGAAAAGCAAAAGGTTTATGGGTTTTCTCTATCTTTGTGTTTCCAAGCCAGACCAAGTTGCAGAATTTATTGAAACTAAGTACAGACTCTAGAAAATAGTGATTTCCAAATCTGCTACCTTTCAAAATAAGTGTTTATGTTTTATTAAGTTTTATATGTCCACAAAATTTTACATCATAGACACATGTACACATACATAAACACACAACACAAAACCACACTACATAGATATAAAAATATACCTTCATTTATTTTTATATCTTACATTTTGGTGTACCCACAATAGACAAGTCTTTCTTTTTGTTGTTGGATACTTTTCTTCCTTTCCTTAAGATTAGCTTTCTTTTATGATCTTGCATTTTAAAATTAAAAAAAAAACAAAAAAAAACATATAGTCTACAAAATACAAAAATATTTCTTGCATTTCATTTACTATGAAGATTTTTAAGATGCTTTGGTGTGTGGCTATTTTCCTTATTATTCTCCTCTTAGCATCTCTTTATCATACTTATGATTTTTATGAGAGTATCATCCATTTCATTATGTTTGTCACTCTTCATGTTTCACTTGCTTATGCTATTGTGAGATTGACTAATACTAGTCTTCCTACTTTCAAAACTTTCATTAAATATTTATGTGGTGGACTTGTTACTTTTGGATTATGTGAAGAATTTGGTAGATGATACACCATCTCCTAATCTTCCTAATCCTAATCCTATCCTTCCTAATCTAGGTCCTAATATTCCTAATTCTATCCTTCCTAATTTGATTCCTAACATTCCTAACATGCCTAATTCTTGATCTGCTATTCCTAGTTCTTCCCACACTTATGATGAGGCTCAAACTATGGTTCATGATGCAGATGTGCAAGAATGATTGGATTTTCCTTCCCCTTCTTATCTGACCCATGATGATATTAAAGGGAAGAGAAAAGAAACTTCTTCTAAACCTATTATTCCACCTTATACAACCTTTTCTCATGATCACAATAAACAATCACCTCCTATAGAAGCTTTACAAGATATGTACACTACAAGATACAATATGATGGCTAAAAAAGGTTATAATGGTTTAGGACTTGGTGTTAATGAACATGGTATTAAGTACCCAATTCATATATCCCCTAAACAAGATAGGCATGGACTTGGCTTTCTGCTCTCTCAATTTAAGGAGGTTGATTTTGATTGTCATTCTCCTCTTCATGTTCTTCTACTGACACCTACCTTAGATTACCTTGATACTCCTCAATATGTGGCTAAGATGGTGTATGTTTAGTTAATGAATTCCAAGAAATAAATCTTTAAACCTATGCCGAAAGATGCTCTCTCTAAATGCAAATGTCCTTTTCACTATAGTAGTACACATTTACTTTGTGATTGTGTTCATTTAAAGTTATATGTTAGAGAAAGACCTGCTTTAGGAATTATATCCCAATCTTGTGCGGTTTTACAATTCCTTCATAATTTTGATAAGGGATATCCCCTTCACTCTTCCATAATGTATATATTTTCTCCTCTTGTCTTTTGATCGGGGGGAAAGAGGTATTTCTTTCATTTCTCTAGGATCCATTATGCGCTTAGCATGTATTTTGTTTTGAGCTTAGTTCATTATCCTTTCAGTATTTTATCCCTATGGTTTTGTATTATGTTCATAATCATCCATAATTCTCTTTTATTATTCAAGATATCTTTTCTAAAGGAATTTTTTTTTACAAAGGTATCCCTTGCTTTCATCCTTGGGGGGAAAGGTCTTCTTTCTTTCTCTTTGTCTAGGGATCTACTTTCCTTAGCTTAGTGGCATTTGTTTATTCTGCAACATTATTTCATTATACTGACTGATGTTTTGGCTATGGATATCCTTTTATGTGAGAGGTTGGTGTCCTAGGTCATCACCTATTCTTTATTTTTCAAATTATGTTCTATATAAATTCTTGCCCTGGCTATAGGGTTAGATTTTGACTCCTTTGTTCCAAGATTCCTCTTCCTCTTGATTATAGGGGGCTTGTTGATTTAATCTTTGGTCCCTCCTTTATTTTCTTTAAAAGATGATATTTTATCTAAAGCACTCCTCTATGTTGGGGGTCTTGTTGGTAAGATCTCTTTCTCTTTGAGGATCCTTTTTCCATAAGTAACATATCCTTTTTCATGATTATCTATGCTCTTTGATGTAAGGATCAATACCCTTCACTAAGAATATAGTGTACATTGTTGTTAACATGATATCTCCTTACTTTGTGAAGTAGGTATCCTCTTTCTCTTCCTTATCTTGTCTAGTAGGTAGCCATGATAAGGAGGGGGGCATATATAGGATCTCCCTTATGCCGTATTTTTCAATTTCAATATGCTAAATCCTCCGAAGGTAACACACATAAGTTGCTAAATCCTGAAGAGACACACATTTTTCAATTTCAATATGCTAAATCCTCCGAAGGTAATGCACATAAGTGCTAAATCCTGAAGAGACACACATTTTATATTCCATAGTGATAGAAGAATGTGGATCTATGGGTATTCCAAAAGCTATAAGAAGACACATTACAACTACAAAGCATAATTTTTTTGTGAACTATTAGGTTTTTCTACCTGTTGGGTTCTCCCTCCTTGGTGATTCATGGTAAGGTGGGCATCTTACTAGATGAGGTAATTTCTCTCTCTTTTCTCTATTTTCTCTTTCATGCTAGTAGGATTAGATCATGAAGCTATATTATTTATAGTGTTTCTCTTTTCTTTCTTATGTAGTCATTTATGCTTTTATGATAGCTTTCAAAATATGATATTAGTATAGGAAGCATTTTTTAGTAAGGTTTCCTTTTCTAGTTGATTTGGGTTTGTTTTTGTACTAACCCTTTTTTTGTGTCTTTTAGATTTGTCTTGGTTTTCTCTACATTTTCGCACCCTCTTGCGTGTATGTGGAGTTATAATCCTTGGCTTGGGGCTCATGTCCTCAAATAAGTGATATTCTATCTCCTTGTGAATCCACTAGGATCTTTCTTCTCCTTTACCAAGAGTTTGCATTGAATCCATATTCTTGCTAAAGTGGAGGCTAAATGTAGTGTTGGAAAATAGAGGCACTTCAATTTAGGATTGGTTTAGCCCTGTGAGTAAGTGGTTTGGGGTCATGTCAAATGCCTTGAATAGGTCTTTGACTTGTTTCTGACTTTTTCCCTTGTTTTGCCCCATTTTCCACTTCTTTTCTGCATAACTCTGGCATCTTGACCTAAAACTATGAGATTCTTGACATCAAGGTCAAGGTCAACCTTTTGGGTCAAGGTCGACCTCAACCTTAACCTAGAGTCCAGATTTAAAATTCCAAAAGTTTATGGATGTCAAGTTTTTGGAAATTTTTATTTCCTGCTTCCGGGTCGACTATTTCGGGTTTCGAAATGGTAAACTCTTAAATTATATTTAATTTAGGTCCATTTCTAGGGATAAAGGTTTAAATGGTAATTTAATTTTCCTATGTAGACCTCTCTAGAAGTTTGTGCCCTAGACTAGTATAAAAGGAAGCCTTCCTCTCTGATTTCAAATCATCCATCTTTCAATCATCAATCAAGTGTGCAATCCATATCTCTCAAGCATTATCAAGAAAGAACTCTCAATGAAGGAAGCTTTCAAGAAATCATATACATTCAATCATTCAAGTTATCCATTGAAGATTAAGGATTCAATCATTCTAGCCTTTGGGGGGATTTGGTTCTATAATTCAAGATTCATCATTCAAACCCTAGATCTATCCATCATGGTGGTGTGACCTTCCTTCAAGATCCTTTTTTCATCTTCAAGATCTATTCATTCTCCCTTCAAGGTAGATTCCAAGCATATAATCATGGAGGTTTTGATTTACATTTATTAGTGTTTAGTCCAAGCTTTCATATCAACATACTTGTTTACATTTCAAATACAATTGCATATCTATTGAATATCATAGCTTCATTATTAGATCTACTTCTACTACTTGCTAGCATTCTCTATTTCAATTCCATTTTTAAGGTTGATTCTAAATTGGGGTTTCACCAAGGAAAAGCTCTCATCCAAAAAAAAAAACCATTTTTCTTCAAGGAACATGTATAGAACAACAAATTACAGTGCATATCTGGACACCCTTTTCGACAAAATTTTGGGATCTACGAACATAATTTCAGTCGGAGCAGTGCAAGTCAAGGTCGACATAAAGAGGTCAAGGTCAACCTTTTTTAGAGGAGAAAAATCTTTCTGGGTTTTCTCTGTCTATGTTTTTCTAGGGCAGATTGGGTTGCAAAATTTCCTAAAACTGAGTACAAACATTAGAAAGCAATGATTTATGAATCTGCTACCTTTCAAGATAAGTGTTTATGTTTTATTAAGTTTTATATATCCACAAAATTTTCCATCACACACACATACACATACATAACCACACAACACAAAACCACAATACATAGATATAAAAATATACCTTCATATATTTTTATATCTTACACTATCAAAAGAAAATAATTCTAGAGAGGTGGATGAGACACATATATGTCCATGATTGGTAATCTATAGTATGTGGTGTAGAGAAGACCAAAAATAGCACATGAATTTGGATTAGTGGGCATATTTTTTCTCTAATCCTAAGGTATCACATATGGTAGCAGTGGAAAGGATATTTAGATATCTTAAGGGGACTGAAAACTATGGTCTCTTGTATTGACATAATGGTGATTTCTCTTTCAATGTGTTTATTGATACTAATTGGGAAATTAATTTTGATGATTGGAACATTAAAATTGAATGTACATTCTTTGTCAGAGATAGGCTTGTATCTTGAACAAGAAAGAAGCAAAATTGTATATCTCAATCAACAGTTGAAGTTGAATATGTTGCTTTTGTAATTAATTGTACATATGTAGTATGGATCAAGAATATTTTGGAAGGGATTTTGGAGAAGGTAACTGAAATATTAGTTATCTATTGTGACAATACAAGTACTATTAACATTTCAAAAAACCCATTAATGCACTCTAAAACTAAGCATAGAGCTATCAAACATCATTTTCTTAGAGAGTAGGTACAAGAAAAGGAAATGAGGTTGGAGTATGTGCAAACTAAGGAGTAGGTTTATGATATTTTCACTAAACCATTTACTAAGAATACATTTGAGTATCTAAGAGGCAGGTTGGGGGTCATTCCCCTATCTGATTTGATTTAAAAGAAGATGCAATTGCATCAATCCAAGTGTATCTAGTGAATATCTTTGTGTTTTGATTGATGTTGTGGGGATAGTCTTTAGGGGGAGAAGTATATGTAGTAATTTGTTTTGATTAGTTAGGTACAATGGAGTAGATATTATATGTATTTGTCACCTTTGGTATTTATTTCAAAGGGGGAAAATGTGTGCATGGTAAAAAGGAAATTGTATGGTGAAACAAAGGGGGAAAATGTTCAGAGTTGAAAAAGGGAAGTGAACAAGAGAGAAGTTCCATGAAAAGGATGAGTAATTGCAGAATAGGTGAAAGATAGAAGTGGGAACATATTTGTGTTCCTAGTGTTGTTGATGTTGAGCAGTTTTGTGCATAATGTATCATGTTGGAGAGAGGAAGAGAGTGTTGCCATGAATGCAAAAGGGGGAGATTGTTGACATAATTGATATAGTGATGGTAAGTGATTCATGGTATTGTCATCATACATATTTGATTACATGATGATAATTTATTGGGTTGTCATTGATGTCAAGTATTGACCTAGTGTTCCTATTATGTTTCTAAGTATAAGTATGATGATCAACATGTTGCGATGAGTTTTAGTTATAGTGATCCTTATGAGATATTTGGGGATGTCTCTGAATGTCAAATGTATGACCGCTATTGTTGATATAGATTGGTAAGAAAGGTATGATTAGATGAAGGTTAAAAATGCAACTTTTAGAACAGTTAGTCACAAATAATAGGTAGTTTGTTTGGTTTGTCAAATCTATGATGATTTATGTGGTGTGGTCATAGGAGAAGGTTGTTGATAGCATGTAAAAAATAAGGTTGTCACCATAACTAATTCGAGTGACTAATGTGAAGGATAGGTGATAGGTGATCAGATACAGAGTTGTTAATAGGTTAAAGTATTTTTGTTCTTGAGCAGCAGTTGATAAATCTTTGATCGGTGATCAGTTTTGAGGTTGCAATAGAATCGGTTAAGTCAGTCATGTTCTGGTGACATGTCTTCATGATTGGACATGAAGATCTAGCATCACATTTTTTGATGGTAGTGTGTGGAGAATATTATAGAGGAAGAATGTGTTTGGTCAAAATGTGTTTGACCCCTTGATACAAAATTCTACTTAAATAATTGTATTGATTGACATGGCATAGGAAAATTATCTTTTACATTGAAATTTATTTTGTGGTCCGTAGGATCTAAATAGGATATTTTAAATTCAAAACTGTTTCAAACTTAGGGCTTGATTAAGGTGGTGCACTTAAAATTTTAATACATAATAGATGAAGTTGAAAGCTAAGTGTGTTGATCATGTGTTGGGCAAGTGTGGTTGAAAAATGGGAGTTGCAATCAAGCCAGTGAATAGTTAAGTGTGTTAAGAAGATATTGTGTGCTTCAATGGATCTGATCAAGTAGAGATAGTTCTATTCTACAAATCATTCTTTATGTTTTTTCCTAACCGAGTGGATCCTTAATCGAGTGGATCCTAGAAATTCATTGGAAATCCTTTAACAAGGTGAGACATTATCTTGTGTCTAAAGTCCTCTAACAAGGTGACTCCTAACAGGGTAAAGGTCCTAACAGGCCTAAGGTAAATCCCTTAACTGGGTAACACCTAACAGTGCTTTTGTAAAATCCTAATAGGGTTAAGCTCCTCACAGGGAAAACTTAAAAATAATATATCATTTAGTGGTACTAATTCCCACCTTGGTTTTCTCCTGATTTGGGGTTCCATGAGATAAATCTGTGTCCAATTTTTCATTGTTATGTGGATGTGCTTATAGTTATAATTTTCATTTATTGTTACTAAGTTAATCTTGTGAATGTTGTTCTAAAGTTTAAGAGGTTAAAAAGTTGAATAATTGGTTGATTACCTATTTACCCTCCCTCTCAATAATCTGATCTTAGGACTAACACACCAAACTTATGAAGATAATTAAAATAAAAAATATCTTACATAAACTCAACATAATTAGGAGAATGCTGAAAATTTGATAAATATTCATTGATCCTCAACTGAAATAGAGCATGAGATAACAATGCAACAACATTAACATAAAAATAAAGATGACACTGCATGATTATATCAAAATTATGGTAACGAAAGATGCATTAAAACACAATAAGACCATAAAAACAATACAATTGTGATCAATTCCTTAATCCATTGGGTAATAAAGTCCACCAGACATACATTTACATGTACAAATTTTTTTTTCTAGATAGCTCTTAGATCTAAGACAACATTGCATTACAATGTTACTTAACTATAATCTAACCTAATCTTCTTATCAGAACCCTTGAAGAAACCCTATGAATCAAAAAATATATCATTCAAGTATTTAATTGATTCTTTGAACAAATGCATGAAGGAAATTCAGATACATCACAACAATACACTGAATATAATAGAATCTTTGACCCTATTCTATTCAAAACTCATTTAATTTAAACCTAGGAGAGATTTAGGATAGGAACCATATATTTCATTGATTTTAAAATGCTATCACTATCATACACAAGATATACAACTCATTTACTCAAGACCTACAAGAAATAGATACTAACTCCTTCAATTTCTCTATAAATACTTTTACAATTATTCAAAACTCATCTTTGCTTCACCTAGGACCGACCACCTAAATAAAAAGAATTAGAAAATGAAATTGAAACCATGTCTCATGGCCTTCATTTCCATTTTATGTAAAGAAGGGAGAAAAAAAATCTAAGGGCCAAAGGAGACACATGTCTTGTTTTCATTTGACATACAAAACCTTAGTTACAAAATATTCCTTGAATAGGACAAACCTATTAGAATAACAATGTCTCAAATAATTGAAAGGGGGGGGGGGGATCACTTGTTAACAATCCTATTAAACTTAAAACAAAATATAATCTTATATAAATTAGAATGCAAAACAACATCACATCATTGAACACAAGTGACACCAAGATTTATTCTTCAGGAAAGTCATGTTAAGGGAAAAACCCCAGTGGGAATGATACCCACAAATATCCGCATTATATGAATGAAACCCTATTAGGATTTTTAGCCCTGTTAGGAGATGATTAATACAATAGGCTGGTCCATGTTATAGTAAAGACCCTATTAGAAGTTTAAAACATTGTTATGGCTATCACAACTAGCCACATTCCCAAATACAATCAAAATGTTACATCCACCTTCAATATTTTACTAAATATACTTTATCATACCTAAATTTCCTGTTAAGAAAATACAATCCTTGTTCCTAGATTCACAACCTTCTTCCCTATGGGGAGAATATCTCACATCCTTCAAGTTCACATATTACCATCACAATCTAGACACAATCTCAAGGAAGAAACCCTTCATTATATACAAGTTACAAATAGTAATTCATCTAGAGGTTGACCATTATAAGACCTCATTACATAAAAATAAATTACATTATCCAAGGAGATAAAACAAACATCATCCTTGATCATTTTTCAATAATTATAGTTCACTCAAGGTCAGCTCCATCATAAATCAATCATCTACATGTTACTCTTCCTAGTTGACTCAAAAATACTTCCATGATAGTAAACACACCACAGATGATGTCAGCAATTAAATGAAAAAGTTACAATCACAATGTATCTTCTTCGTGATGTCCTATGACATTTCATAAGCATGCATACCAAAATTCAACATCGCACAATAGTTCTATTCCAAACACTATAACTAGGTCTGTGAAAAATCTCAGTCTCTATTCCTACAACCAGCCTTTACTACAACAAATATATCTCTATCCAATGATCATATAAATTCTTGTATCCATAGGAATAAGATCTATAAACATCTTGAAATATACATCTATTCCTACAAGAGCTAAGAAATTGTATGGCGTCCATACCACTCCCTACAATCTACCTATCTGTACTATCCTACAATTCCTAGTCTTCATAACTGAATATATGTTGACCTTAATGAAAAAACTATTGAATGGAAACAATTCCAAAAATATCCTCCTTTGGTATTGATGTCAACATATGTGAAAAACCATCAACCCAAGAGTACCCTTCTTAATACAACCCTCCAAATATCCTCTTCAAATCTCCCCCCTAAACCAGTAGGGTTTTTTACTAATATCTCTCTCCCTTCGACATCAATGGAAAAGGGTGCCAAAAAATATATTTCTGTCTTTCTATAAAACTTCAACTAACATGTCTAAAATAACCCTAATTTGATTAGTTATGCATTTACAACTACTCCCCCTACAGAGTAGACCTCTGCAACAAGTCCAAAAATGACAATTCTCTGATAGTTGATGGACTTGTGCACTTTTGCACTTCCTTAGTTACCTACTAGTGGTGATCTAATCCCAAGCTTACCTCTGAGATATTCAAAAGTATCTTTATTCAATGGTTTGGTGAAGATGTCTATTACCTGCTCCTTTTATGGATGTACTCAAGCTTCACTACTTTATCTCTCATAAAATGATACTTGATTGCAATATGCTTACGCTTTGAATGCATCACTAGATTCTTTTACATGTTTACTGCACTTGTGTTATCACAATGTATGATCATAGTTTCTCCTAAATTCACACCAATGTCCTTCAACATTTTCCTCATCCAAATTACTTGAGTACAATTTATTTCTCCTA
This sequence comes from Chamaecyparis obtusa, assembly GCA_027943335.1. Taxonomy (NCBI): domain Eukaryota; kingdom Viridiplantae; phylum Streptophyta; class Pinopsida; order Cupressales; family Cupressaceae; genus Chamaecyparis; species Chamaecyparis obtusa. The sequence continues at coordinate 53,065 of BSBK01004945.1, read as the reverse complement.
CAAAATACTCTGATTTTGTTATTGACTATGATACAAAGTCCTACTTCTTGCTAAGCCAAGAAATCAACCTCTTCCCAAGGAAAAAGGTGCAATACCCCAAAAATGGGCTATAGGTTCATTAACCTCATACATCATTAATTCAAATAAAATTGACATCAAAGTCCTAACCTAAGGCACATCTAAACATTATCGAATCCTAATTGATTATCCTAAATTCTGCATCGGGGAATATTCCTAGGAATATTCCTAATTATCATAATTATCTTTCATTTAATGATTATTTGGCGATAAATGTTATTTATCCTAAAGTTTGACTAATTGAATATTCTCAATATTTAATTAATTAGATTTAATTTTGCCACTTAATTGTTTAATTAAATTTAATTATATTTATTCCTAAATTGTATTATTTAATTTTGACAATAAATCCAAAAATAATTGATTAAATTCTTATTTAATTAATTAAAGCAAGTTGTCAATTTTTAATAATATTATTTTTGAAATAAAAGTTTGAAAAATAATTGATTAACCCATAAATCAATTGTTTTATTTTTCAAAATCAGTTAAGTTGGAAATAAATCACTTTATTATTAAACTAATTCATAAAAAAATCATGCACAATCATAAAAGTAGATAACTATCAATTATCAATTAAAGCTAAACCCTATTTTTGAGTTGAACTCTGCTTTTGCATGTTTTTGTGAGTTAAATATACTTTATTTAAAAATAACTAAAAAATCAAGTTGATTTTATTTGAGTGATTTATGGATTTTTTCCATGCACCTCCAAAGCCTTGGATTTCTATAAATCAAAGCTCAGCTCTTCACAAATCATCTCATAATTTTGCGAGCTTACTCTGCCAAAATTATCTACGACTTGCACAACTATTTTGAAGAATTGGAATTTGGAGAATCAAAGCTTATTGTGAATCAAGGCTATTGTGAGATCAATTTGGTTTTTACATTCATTTAGACTCATTTTCATATCATTGTTGGATCAATTTCATATCAGTTCATTCTAGATTAGATTCATATCAAGTTTTCATCATATCATTGCATAGAAATTTTTTTTTAAAAAAATAGATTAATTGCATTCATTCCATATCTAGAATTGCATTCAAATCCTTCGTTTAGGTGTCGTCAAGGTCACTGATCTTGGTACAATCTGAGAAAAAATGCTCACACCTATTAGAAGGCAGTAAATTGCCTAGTTAGTTTAGCTTTCATTTATTGCACGATTTCAATTTTAAATAACCTCTAATGTTTTACTGAAGTGTTGTATCAATAGATCAGGTACAAAATTCATACACATTTTTGGCACCCACCGTGGGGCCCTGATATGGGTTTCCAATTCAATTCTATCAATTTCTATCTTTTCTTCTCAATTTCTGAACCAAAATTGTGATTTTTTTAATTTTGTCTGTAAAATTTTCATACGAGTTTCTGACAAAAGTCATCTCAGACTATACCAACTATCATACGATAGTCTATTGGATCGAGAATCATTCCAAACTATACACACTATCATTTGGAAGTTCAACTGTTGTATCATCATACACCCAGTGTTGTACGATTTTCAGGACTATCGTCTGTAAGTAGACCCTGTGTTGTATGAGTTTTGGCACTAGGTTTTCATTATAATTTCATTTTTTAGGGTTGTTTGTTAGATTTTGACTAACAGCTAATTTTAACAATTGAAATTCTCTATTTTTGATTGACTCCTGCTAGTTTCAATTGGAAAATGTGCAAGAATTGCTAAAAATAGGTAAAAATCTACTAAGCGTGTTGTGAGGAATTTAGGTAACCTTCTCAACTGATAACATTTTGATTTGGACTAAAATGAACATCTTGCATGTCTAGCTTGAGTGCCTTTCTTTTCCATATCACACATTTCATTTGGGCTCTAAAAATGAACATAGATTTGCTTTTAACATCTTTGTTACTTATAGTAAATAGGCCCTATGAACACTATTCATGGCTCTTGAGAGATTGAGTTTCTAGTGAAACTCTTCTCAATGAAGGAACCCTTGTAGGTAGGGAGGATATTGAGGGAGTCTCACGTTCCACTAGATCCGTGTGTCTTCAGCTTTTGATCGAGGCATTCTCTCTCCGGAGAGGTTGATAGATCAAAAGGGGTTGACGTCATAGATCTTTGTGAGATAATCTTGGTCTTAGCGTGTCAGATTAATCTGTCTACTTTGTTTGGGTTAAAAGTGAAAAGGCTAGGGGATTATGCTCTACTTCCTTTTTGGATAGTACCAGAAACCCAAATCCTTGAATCTGGAACTAGTCTCCATGTGGTATATCTTGTGAGTCACCTTTAGCGAGGGTTAACCATAGTGGACATTCCCTTAATTGGGTCAACCACGTTGATGGAACCTCAAGTGATAATAGCCATTTTCACCATGGTAGTGACAACCGCTATATAAATGTCCTATTGGAAGAAATCTCCATAGGTGTGGTCTCTTGTTGGGTTGTCAGATCTCCCTAGTAGATCCTGAAGATTAAGTTCTCAGACTGTGTCAAAATCCTGATGCGCCTAGATTGGAGTTCGCCCTCTTGGATCATAAAAGTTGCAGAGTCAAACCATTACTAAAAACCCTAGTGAGGCCAAATTTTCATTTTCTAGGGTATATGTGCGTTATTGCAAAACATTTTTGGAACATACACAATTAGCGCTTCTGAGGATTAGAACAAATAAAATTACTTGACTGTTCATGCACAAGGTTGCTTTTTCCCTTGTTCATTGTTTTCAAATATGCTTGAAATCACTTGCTTGCTATTTTATGTGCTTGTTTATCTATCTGGTTATTGAAAATAAACAAATCTGTTACCATCCTCAAATATGGACATCAAAATTTACAAATAAATCCGAATCTGAAAACTCAAAATTTGCAAAATCTGAAGTAAAATTCTTTTCTGGAGTGCACTATCATCTCAATCAGTCAAAAAGTCATACAAGTTTTTATCAAATTTCATTTCATTACTACCCAACTATCATATGGTAAAGAACCCAGTGTCATACAAGTCTTTCTGCCAGTCAAATTCAAAAAGTCAAATCTGGCTAGCAACTATTGTGCAAGTTTTTGCAACTATCATATGAGTTTTTCAACTATTTTTTCATAGTCTACCCATTTTCATACAAGTCTGCAGAGTGTCGTTTGGGAAAATTTTGAAAAGTTGTCAGAAAATTGTCAGAATTGCTAGATACTTAGCTTTTTCGGCCTATTTCCAGAATCCGTCGAACAAATCATTGTGTCAGGAATAGAGCAGTAGCTATTGAGAATCCTATCATTATCCTAAAGTGGCCTTTTGAATCTAATCCAGCCTTCTGTTTAATCAATTTGAGTCTTCGTTATCTTGTGTCCAAAACCTTGTCATAACTATCAATCTTCAATCCATCTTCAAAATGGCTAAGTGTTGTGAACTTGTGTCCACTATCTTTTGGGAATATACCCGTACATCTAGGGCATAGTACACCTCACTCATGTCCAATCCAATCTTCAATCAATCAAACCTTGACAAGGTTGTGTCATCTGATCATCTTGATTCAATTCATTCTTTAGTTATCTGGATCTTATTCTTTTGTTTCACTCAAATTTAATGGTGGAAACAAGAGCTTTCTCACACAAGAAGTCTAGAGAAGCATCTCAGACCTTACCTATAACTGCTACCAGGGGTTCAACTCTTGAGCAACTCTACAATTCTGGTCTTTACGAAGATGACAGTCTTGGAAACTTTTGATTGAAATCTGGTTACATTCCTCCTTCATCAATTCAAGGAGTCAATCAATAAACTCTACATCAATCTATTCCAGGGAGTCCTGAAACTCCTAGCATGTCTCAAAGAATTATTAAACATGAGGAATAAATTCTAATCATAGCTATGATGAAACAGATGCATGCCATGCAAGTCAAACTTAACAAACTTGAGAAAGAAAAGGAACCTAAAGAGTTCTCCATGGAAGCTCTATGCCCTTTTCCATTTGATAAAGACTTGTACATGTCACCATGCCCCCAGATAAAATGTGAGCAACGTGACAATCCTTATGATACCTCTTCCACAAAGAGTGACACACCCATCTTTGATGACTATGATGATAGACAATATAATGATACCTATGACACCTCTATTCCTAAGGGTCCTCCTAGTCGTGTGCTTGTGCTTACTGGAAATGGGTCATCACATTGGATAGATCATGATGGTGATCCATATGATTCTAATTTTGAAAGAGACTTTGATGATTTCTATGAACAATACCTCGATGATACATCTACTTCTATTAAGGAATATAAAATGTACCGTGCTGATTTGAAATGTCAATACTACAAGGATCTCTCCTCTAAGAACTCTCATGCTGAAAATAAAGATTATACTCTCAAGAAAGATCATTTTAATGTTGAACCTTTGTCTTGTGATGGTTCCCTTCCATCCCCTACTTCCTCCAATACCCATACATTTCCTAAAGCTTCTAAGCCTATCAAATCTTTCACAAGTCCTTCATCCACCAAAGGTCCTAATAATTTTCATGCAATTCCTGATAGTTGTCCTCAAGGGCTACCTCTTAAAGATACTCAAGCTAACCTTCACTTGGCTGCAAATACTTTCAATAATGCTAAACCCAAAGAGCCTAAGCCTTTATATGCTATAATGCCTACTCTAGCTAGTCCTTCCCCATCTCTTCCAAAGTCTTCCACACAATTCCAACATGCTTCTTTGTCCTTAGAAGTGGCTCCATGTCAAGAGGACTCTAAAAATGATAAAGAAAAGAACATAAAGAAAGATCAAGATCAAGAACCCTCCATGTTATCCACTCCTTTTCATGAGGTCTCTTATCCACTTCAGGATTCTTTTGATCCTACACATCCTTTTTCATCCATTCCACCATGTCTTAAGTCTTCTCCTAAGCAAGATCACGCTACTACTTACACTGTTGAGCTTATTGACAATCAAAATAACCTTACCCCACTTTCAATTTCCAAAGATGATACTTCAATTAAGGTTGGTAAAAATGTTATTGTTACTTCCAATGTTAAGCCTATTGAAAATCAAGAGAAAAATTATGTGCTTATGCTATCCAAAGATCCTTGTCAAGATCAAAGTCTTCCATCTTCTTATTCTACCACTCCATGTTCATTTCCACTTTCTACTCTTCCTAAGTCTTTGCAAGCTTTGAAAAATCCTATCAAAGAAGGTGCTCATATTCAAGATGTCCACGATTCTATTGAAAATTCTAATGCTCACTCTAAAGATGTTGATATCCTTGGTTGTCATATAGATGTTGATGAACTTATTGATTATCCTTTTGTATCTTTCATGTCCATCCTTGGACCTTCTCCACCAATACTAAGGGCTTCACATCTGCCTTCTATCTTGCGTCCTTATGTCCCTTCACTTTCCCCTCCTAACTCTCCTAATTCTCCATCCATCTTGGGTGCTTACATCCCTCCATCTCCCATTTTTCCTCAAGATCAACACAGATGCATACCCTTAAATCCTTTTCATCCACCCACCCATTTAAACCAATCATATCCTCCTTCTTCTTCCACAAGTCCCAAGTCTTTTGGAAGTAACTTGAATGTTCAATACAAGAAAAAGAAGCAATACAAGAATCCATCAAAAAGAGAAGATCACCATGTCTCCTCTAATTGACACAGAGGCATAAAGTCAAAAGAGATATCTAAGAAAAAAACTAGAAGATAAGTATGGGTTCCAAAATCCATCATTGAAGATATTCTCTCTAAATCATCAAAAAGAAATGATAAGCCTACGGCTATATGGATTCCAAAATCTCTCGAAAAAGTATGATGTTGAGCAACAAGTGAAGTTGACATTCAAGCTTCCAAAGACTTCCACTTCATCTTCTTCCAAAAAAATTCTTCCATTCCATGCGCCTAAACCACAACCTCTACTATCCATTCACCATATTCCTTCATGTATTCCTTCATTCACATTTCATCCATCCTCTCACCACCCTTCAAGGTGTGTGTTGATGTTGATCTTTCCTTCCTTTCCATCTACCCTTTCACAATCCTTCGATTCATTATCATTCTACCTTCTATCCTTTTTCCTCACTTGCCTATTCCTCCTATCTTTCAACCTCACTCACTTTACATAAAACCTTATCCTCCATTTTTCTCTTCCATCTCCCTTTCCCTATCATCATCTTTGAGCGTATCATTTTGAATCCTTGGCATATCATGGTTTATCCTTTCAAGGAGCATTATCTAAAAAGCTATCCTTCTGCCAAAACAAAATAAAATAAAAATATGAAAAAAATTTGAAAAATGTGCCTTGGTGGAAACCTAGAAACAGACGCCTTGGTAGAAAAAGTAAAGAGAAATAAATTCATCCTAAGGTGAAAACCACTCCCTTGTGGTGCCTTGGATAAGTACCATGATGAAAACCTGGCAATCAGGCATCATGTGTAGTTCTTCTACATATTTCATCCATTCCATCTTCTCTCTTTGATCTTGACAATGTTGATCTATACATGAACATTTGGCTATTTTGTGAGTTGTCTTATGATGATCTTGCTTTCATTCCTTCATATCCATCTTCCTCTATTCATTTTCACCTATCACTATCCATTTCCCCTTTGGTCTTGATCTAAAGAAAAAAGAAAAAAAAAAAAAGAGTAAAAAATGATGATATGAAATCTCTTGACATGTCTACTCCTTTGAACTGCATCCTTTCCTACTCTTGCATTATGATTTTGTGACTTATCCTATGCTGGCCTTTCATTGTTTGTCCAAATGTTCTTTACATGACAATTTTTCCCTAGCTTGGGTATTCTTGAGGAGTTTTCCCTTGAGGATTTCTCCCCTTCATTCTCCTTCATTCACTTGTCTTCCATCTCTTCCACCAACTTGCTAATCCCTCATGTTCTCCACCTTGCTAGACATTGGGATTGCACAATATGATCTTGCTTGGGAGTTTGCAATGGAAAAAGATACTATCAAGTATACCAAGTATTAGAACTAGTATTAGAACCAGTATCAGAAAAAGTATCAGAACAAGTATCAGAACACCTACTGAGGCTACACCTTTTTCTTTAGTTTATGGGTCTAAAGTGGTATTGCATATTGAGGTTGAAATCCCATCACTAAGAATCAGAATGCATGGTATAGTAACTGATGATGACTACAAAGTTTCTAGGTTGTAAGAACTTGAACTACTAGATGAGCACAGACAAGCAGCGTATGATCATCTCAGAGTATATCAGAAAAGAATGTCTAGAGGTTACAACAAGAAAGTCAGACATAGAGAATTTTAGGTTGGTGATCTAGTCTTGAGAGAGAATCCTAAAAATCAATCACATCGAGAATGCAAGGGGAAGTTTGAACCCAACTGGCTAGGTCCCTTTGTAATCACTACTACTTTTAGCTCTAGTGCCTATCAACTCTCAATGACTGAAGGAGAACAACTCTAAGACCCATCAATGTTCTCCATCTAAAGAAATTCTACACCTAAGGCATTCAGTCTATGGTAAAATGTCCTAAAAAATCTTAAAAATTGGAAAAAGTCCTGAAAAAATGAACATCTTGGTGAAAAACTAGCAATAGGCACCTTGATGATTCACAAAAAAGTGAAAAATATCAAAAGTACAAAAAAATTGAAAAAATGAAAAATACAAAAAAATGAGAAAAAGAAAAAGTGCCTGGGTGAAAACCTGGAAACAGGTGCTTTGGTAGCAAAAATAAAATCTCTACCAAGATGGTGAAAACCTGGCAAATGGGCACCACTTGTTCAAAAATGTTCCATCTATTAGGGCAATCTTGGTCTTTCCTGACTTTCAGTCTACTTTAGTTTGTATATATCCTTGTTTCAATAAGTCAGTTTGTACACCAATCAGCTCAAGCGTCTGTATCCTATCAATGTTTATACTTGGGGGCAATCAAAGTCCTATCCTATGGCCTCCAATGTATCTTAGACATATCATATCCAATCAGAGTCCTTGGAAGCTTCATTTGAGTTAGTAAGTTAGCCTCGTCTCTAGAAAGGATTTTGCATCAACATCAAACTGAAAACTGAAAACAATCTATGCTTTTTACATGCTTTTATCTCCTTGTATGCTTACTAATTCACATTGAGATTTATTGCATATTGTGTCCCTTTGAGCTCTTTGATGATGTCCTTTACAGGATTTAGAGAGTGATGATTGGGGGCATAATCTTTTCTTTGTTTTCTACTTGTATGTGAAAATCTAACAACTTTGGAAATTCTGGATTGAAATGGTGTCTGACTGTAAGAGCCTCTATCTCGAATTGGATGGCCATGCGTACCTCGACCATTGATACCCAAAAAATTCAAGGAAGTTTTATCTAACTATTGTTTTTTTGAGTGAGTTCTTTCTCCTATAATGAAACGTGATCTTACCTAAGGATGTGAATAATAAAGGGTCATTGTGGGTAATTCACATTGGATTTAGAATGATCTCTTGACTGCTTGATGTGTTTGTAATGCAAGGCATATTCAGGTCATCATGACATTTATGTTTTGATGCTTATATAAATTGCTATATCAAAATGGACATGATATTTAGGTCATGCTGGCATTTGTGCCTTGGTGCTTATATCAAATCTGACAATTTGATAACAAAATCAATATTCATATATCCATGGTTGTCTAACCAGTGGGTGTTGTATTGATTCTTGCACATCCAAATCAATATTCATATGTCTATGGTTTCATAACTAGTGGGCAGTGTATTGATTTATCTGGTTACCTAAAAGTTCAATGATGATAAAAAATTGACACATGATTAGTGACTAGGTCCTAGGTCTTAAGTTGCATTTCATTTTGCATGTCTCTTTGCATTTTGCATGTTTGCATGATCTCACAGTGGTTGGCTAAACTTCAAATCTTAAACGATTCTTCAATCATCTATTCAAATCTAACAAGAGCTAAATCTCACACGAAGGTTCCTCCAATGAAACAACAAGTAGAATCCTTTTTCGGGATCAAAATTGAAATCTAAGATCATTCATATTATTAACTACTTGCACAATCAACCTTTGATCATCCCAAAAATCTAGTATTCAACTTAACTGATTATCTTACATCAAACTATCAAAATTTCAACTTGGTCAACTATGGTCAACTCATGGTTTCACCTAGTCAAACTTGGTCTCTAGGACCTCTAAATGATGCAGAATGCATTCTTGAACGTGTTTAACCACTTCTCAAATCAATTAACATGCTTCTAAACCTATCAACGCTGACTTTTCTTGTCAAATTTCAATTTTAATCCCGATGGGGGCATGGTATTGCACATCATTCAAAGTCTGTAATCTTTATTGAAATCATATATTTCATCATTAATCAAGACAACAACCACGTCTAGTTGCTGATTCATCAAAAGACCTCATCACTTGGGGCAAATCAATCATCACTTGAGGCATATCAGATTCATCGAGATCCATAACAATCTGATATTCTCTTAATCTTGTAAACTGTATCAGTTTTCATAACCATCGGTTCATTAGTGTTATTTCCTTAGTTCTTCAGTAACTAAAGGGTTCAGATGTGATACCTATGTGATTCTTCTAAGGACAATCGAGTCTAGAATTGGTCACTCACTTCTTCACAATCATAAGGTACGGAATCAGGCATTTTGACGCTTTTGTTTCATTGGTTCATTGCTGTTATAGTGAACATTATCTTTGGTCAGTCAGGACCTATTATCTTCATATCAAACTTCAATCAACTTCTGCTTCATATCAATATCAATTTCAAATATCAGTTTCATATCTTTATCATGCACAGACTATCTTTGAACCACTGCGCTTCGCACAACAATTCAAAGAGGGGCAAAATGTAATACCCCAAAAATGGGCTATAGGTTCATTAACCTCATACATCACCAATTCAAACGAAATTGACATCAAAGTCCTAACCTAAGGCACGTCTAAACATTATCGAATCCTAATTGATTATCCTAAATTCTGCATCGGGGAATATTCCTAATTATCATAATTATCTTTGATTTAATGATTATTTGGCGATAAATGTTATTTATCCTAAAGTTTGATTAATTGAATATTCTCAATATTTAATTAATTAGATTTAATTTTGCCACTTAATTGTATTATTTAATTTTGACAATAAATCCAAAAATAATTGATTAAATTCTTATTTAATTAATTAAAGCAAGTTGTCAATTTTTAATAATATTGTTTTTGAAATAAAAGTTTGAAAAATAATTGATTAACCCATAAATCAATTGTTTTATTTTTCAAAATTAGTTAAGTTGGAAATAAATCACTTTATTATTAAATTAATTCATAAAAAAATCATGCACAATCATAAAAGCAAATAACTATCAATTATCAATTAAAGCTAAACTCTATTTTTGAGTTGAACTCTACTTTTGCATGTTTTTATGAGTTAAATATTCTTTATTTAAAAATAACTAAAAAATCAAGTTGAGTTTATTTGAGTGATTTATGGCTTTTTTCCATGCACCTCCAAAGCCTTGGATTTCTATAAATCAAGGCTCAGCTCTTCACAAATCATCTCATAATTTTGCGAGCTTACTCTGCCAAAATCATCTACGACTTGCACAACTATTTTGAAGAATTGAAATTTGGAGAATCAAAGCTTATTGCGAATCAAGGCTATTGTGAGATCAATTTGGTTTTTACATTCATTTAGACTCATTTTCATATCATTGTTGGATCAATTTCATATCAGTTCATTCTAGATTAGATTCATATCAATTTTTCATCATATCATTGCATAGAAAAAAAAAAAGAAAAAATATAGATTAATTGCATTCATTCCATATCTAGAATTGCATTCAAATCCTTCATTTAGGTGTCGTCAAGGTCACTGATCTTGGTACAATCTGAGAATACATACTCGCACCTATTAGAAGGTAGTAAATCACCTGGTTAGTTTAGCTTTCATTTATTGCATGATTTCAATTTTAACTAACCTCTAATGTTTTACTGAAGTGTTGTGTCAACAGATTAGGTACAAAATTCACACACACAAAAGGATCCTCCACTAGTGCTTTTCCTGTTATCTACACATCCTTCCCAATCTGTATTAGTATAAAAATTCAATGCATTTTTTTTTGAACTATCATACCACAATCCCAAGTCAATTTTACCCTTGAGGTATCTAAATATACTTTTTACTGGTGCAAAATGTGTCTCCTTTGTATCTTCTTGGAATCTAGCAACAATTCCAACTTCATTAGCAAGATCAAGCCTAGTATGTGTTAGATATTGAAGCCCTCCAATCATTGATCTATATTGTGTCTAAGGTACATTATTTTCCTCATCTAATATGGATAACTTACTTGTTACCATAGGAGCTCCAACTGGTTTACTCTCATCTATGCCAAACTTTTTCAACAAATCTTTTAGATACTTTTCTTGTGATATAAAAACCCTATCTTTTCTTTGATTTATCTGCAATCCTAGGAAGAATTTCATCTCCACTATCATTGACATCTCAAACTCACCTTTCATTTATTTTGAAAACTTTTTAATCATAGCATCATTACCCCCAAAGATAATGTCATCAAAAAATACTTCTATTATCAAAGTGCCTTCATTATTTCATCTTAGATATAAATTATTATCTGCACTACTCTTCTTGAGACCAAGACATAATAAATACTTGTCCAGCCTTTTATACCAAGCCCTTGGAGATTGCTTCAATATATAAAATGCTTTCTTCAATATGAAAACCATATCTCTATCATCTGTCGAAGGAAAACCATCTGGCTTCTCAGTGTAAACTTATTCTTCTGAATCACCATTTAGGAATGGGGACTTGACATCCATCTGATACACCTTAAAATATTTGTATGCAACATAGGCCAAGAATAACCTAACTGCCTCTATCCTCAAAGGTCATGTAAAGGTCTCCTCAAAATAAATTCCTTCATGCTATGAATATTCCTTACACACTAATTTGGCTTTATTCCTAATCACAACTATTGGATTATGGAGAGGGGGGTGAATCAGTAATCCTTATCAAAAATAACTTAAAATACTTTCCTCTGATTAACTTGGTAACATCTTAGCTCACTATTTATCGTTAATAGTAAATAAACTATATCAATCAGTAAATCATTCACAATGTGTAACACCAACATTTAATGTGGAAACTCAACTTTGGGAAAATTTACTGTGGGAATTGTCACCCACTAAGAAATATACTCTTCTGAAGTACACCTAGTTAAGAGATAATCTAGTTAAAGATTACAAAACAAACTCTTACATGTGATCCAATTAAGGGATTTAGCTTAGATCTATTAGGATCTTGAGCTTGTTAGAAGTAGTTCCTTGTTAGAGGGCTTTAAATAGTCTTTAGAATGTCACCTTTATCAAGGATTTACAATAAGACTAACAAGTCCACTCTGTTAAGACATTTCTCTATTACAAATGCTAGTTATAAACAATAATAAAAATGACTTTTAGATGTGCAATTATCTTTTCTCAATTAGATCCTTATGCGCTCTTCAATCTTCTCTTCGATTCTTCATCTTCCACTGGCATAAACACTTCATCAAATCACTATTTTCCCACTCAGAATCTCTCTATTCCTTCTTCTCTGCAATAGTCAGTAACCCTTCAACTATTCAGTTTGTCATTCATTTATCCATACAAGATCATCCTTTATATAGAAAATTTTTTCCACTTAATCTTATCTATTACATTTTCCTTTATTCAATCTTGACCATTCATTTCATTATACATAAGATATGGATCTTGGTAACATGTTTCCTTTTCACCGAGGAAATTGAACTTTTCTTGTAACTTGTTCCATTTCTTTTTTCCTCTTGTATCTTATCGTAGATCTTCATCTTGAATTTCATAACTATGGATATCTTGTAACTAACTCTCCTCATCATCATATACATCTAGCTCAACATAGCTAATCATTAAATGTTGATTCCATCTATATTTAATATTTTTTTATTGCTCAATGTTCTTCATTAGAATTTTGATTACATCGCTTGGTGCCTAAACCAACCTTCTTTACCGATTGACCAAATTTTTACCTTTACCTTACTGAGTGACTTTTCCATCTCGGTAGCCAAAACAACTTTACTTACCAAGTTGCCAAATCTTTATCACCATGCTTTAGTAACTTAACATACTCATATGTTATGTAGAAAAAAATTATACCAACATACTCAAATCATTGTCTAATTTGTATCAGTTGTACATTTAAGTTCTACTACTTCTCAACTTCTCATTTCCTCTTCTCCTTAACTCATTCATCTTATATCACTTACCAAATGATATATGACAACATAACATAAATCAAAAATATTTCCTCTTCTCCTTAACTCATTCATCTTATATCACTTACTGAATGATATATGACAACATAATATAAATCAAAACTCAATTTCTTGACATTAATGGAAAGACTATAACTGATCTAATCTCTCTACTATCATGTATAGCTCTGATATTGGTCGGTCTTCATCAACAACTCCATCAAAGAATCAATCTTCACCATTTTTATCAGTTATAGTAATAATCTCCCTCTTTGGCATTGATGGAAACACTAATAGATTCAGTGTTCAATTATTGATGGTATAGTTCATTGTCATTCATATCTTGTACTTCCTTTAAGTAGTAACTTCTCTTTTTCTGATCTTTCATTAGTAATCTTTCTCTTTCACTTTCCATTCTAATTCTATCAAAAAAAATTTATTATTCTATTCTCCCTCTTACTGTATTCTTCTAATTTGTCTCCCTCATTCTGAATTTCTCATTATTCTCCCTTTTTTTCTTCTGAATTTATGTATTCATCTCCCTCTTTGACAACAATGCCAAAGAAACATAATCATCTCAAATATATCTCAAGTATATATATTTTCCATTGTAGTCATAAACATCCTTTTTCACAACTTCGGGCTTCACCTAAAGAGTGAAATACTATCATCAAATCACAAGATAGGTATTCTATTGAGTCCTTGAATTGATGTAGCATGCATCTTTCCTTAATGTACATTGGATAGGGGAATAACCCCTAGCTTAACTTGGAGATACTCAAAATCATCTTTCTATAATGGTTTTGTAAATATATCAGCTATCTACACCTTTGAATTCAAATATTTCAATGTCACATGGTTATCTTGTACTTTCTCTCTCAAGTAGTGATACTTAATAGATATATGCTTAGTCTTAGAATGCATCACATGGTTCTTTGATATGTTGATATCACTGGTATTATCACAATAGATTTTAATAGGATGAATAATCTCTTCATGCATAGCTTCTAGTAGTTGTTTGATCCATACAATATTAGAATAATTGATAGCTACTACCACATACTCAGCTTCAGAAGTAGATTGTGAAATACAACTTTATTTCTTTCTTAACCATGTCACTAGTCTTTCTGCCCCAAAAAAGCTCCGCCACTAGTGATTTTCTTGTCATCAATATTTCCTACCCTTTCATCATTAGTATAAACCTTAAGATCAAAATTTACTTCTCTTGTGTATAATAGACCAAAATCTTTAGTCCCTTTCAAATATCTGAATATCCTCTTAATTGCAGACGAATGTATCTCCTTGGGGCACTAGTACATTTGACCTTATTTTTTGACTAAACAATTCGACCATCAAATAAAAATGTTTAGGTTGGTCGGATTATAGAAGGAAATCTTTTTTTTTTTTAATACATGCCCGTGTTGGTTCAAATTTTGACCAACACGGGCATAACTTAAAGTAAAAAAAAAAGTTTCAAACCTCATTTCATGATTATTAGATTATTGCCTGCGCACGTGAAGGAGGTAGAAGCTTGAACAGGTTTAAGACTTGAAGGTCGAGAGGTATGTTTTCTTTCTTTCCTTAACTTTCCTTCGATTAATACACATGTTTTGGGTCGAAATGGAGAATATGGTGCATCACAAGGTCCCCTCTTTAGGGATGTAACTATCTATGGTGCCCTAAGTAATTTGGCAAAACCCTTTGCATGCAACTGTCCATGGTGCCCTCAATGAATGTGTAAGGATATTTTCTTAGTCTGCACAAGCTTACATATTGATTGTCACATGCCTCTCTCTTCTTGTCATTTTTTAATAGGGAGGTAATCTCTGAGTCTTACGAAGTAATGAAGCTCTTTTTCTATTCATAACAACAATTGCAGGCTTCATACGATGACCCTTCTTCAATATGGATATTAAACTATTTCCTTTTGAACATTTATTTTAGAGTCACAATCCTTCAATATTTTGATGACAATAATGTTGATTTAACAAATAACATTTCCCATTATACTCCAAAATTTAATTACTTTATCAACTCACCAATCTGTGATAAATGTTGTATGTCCATGGTTCCTTCATGGACTTTGACTGTAACTCATCACCATGCGGGTCTTATTGTAGCACAGGCCACCTTTCTTCAATCTTAAATATCGAGAACAAAGTATAAGCAATTGACTGTCACGTAGGAATGATAGTCAATATTCTTTGGCCGCTCCAAACAATACTGCAATGCACATTCCGGCAACACCTGTCAAGAGATATGTCTCTGACTCAATGTATATATCATAAATTAATTTAGCAACCTTCCCTTATCTAGATCCACAGCTGATCTAAATATGGATATAACGGCTTCTTCAAAACTATTTTAGTTTCAATACATTTGAACCATTATGACTTTCATGAAATGGAACATAAACAGAACCAAACTCTTATCATTGTTCGTTAACAATTCCAAAGGAAACCTGAAACATAAGTCATAGATAGTTCATGATTATTGCTGTCATGAAATAGCATTGACATTTAAAATACTTTTCCAACACATGACCGTGAATAATCCATTCCAGACTGTCACCAATAGATTTCAATAAAACATTGAACCTCAACCCAAAAAAAGCCGATACCAAGAACTAGTTTGTGCTTTATATAAATAGAGAACTGTGAAACTGAAACACAAATGAAAAAGATTTTGAATGCATCGTAGGTTTGTGACATTGTTTAACCCATCTTATATTGAAATAATCATTCAAGAATTTGAAAACAAAGAATTGCGCATGAGAAAAGTGAAGAATCAAAACATATGAACAGAGAATTTGATTCTTTATTCTATAATTTCATTCTTGGTACATTCTTCCTTTCCTTCATCGAACTCCACCATCCTATCCTACTCTACAATAGGTGAGAAAAAGAAATCATCAAGCTCAAACATAAGAGCTAATAGCCTTGACCCCTAAATTTGGAGTGGCTTGTGTCATCTTTAAATCATTGAAATTTGTCATCATCATTCTCATCAATTCTGCTCTACCAATTGAGTTACAATCCTTTGACACTAATTCATACAACTCAAGTAAAGGTTCATGTTTTGATATATTTGGCTCAACATAGTCTCAACTAACAAATTACCTAGAAAATATGGATGATTCACTTACCGACATGGTTCCTTACCGAGTTAAAATTGGATAGGCACTGCATAACAAGAGGCCTACAAGTTTGCAAAGAAATGTTATAAGTTGCAAATACATGGAGACTTGATCTACACACCAATGCAAGGGCTTCAACCCATTATATATGCAAGGCCTTTTTCTCAATGGGGGCTTAAACTCATAGGAAAGATCCATCCCACTTCTAAAAATGGCCACATGTTTAAAACCACTACTACCAAGTATTTTACCAATTTGATTGATTATTTTATCATATGCTAGTAAGGGATTCCCCTAGAAATTGTTATTGATAATGAGCTCCCATTCAAGAACCAAGTTGTCAACGAAATTTGAGAAAAATTCTACATTTTGCACCATTTTTCCACTCTATACTATCCATAGAGTAATGGCCCTAAGTTGAGCCACCAAATAAAACCACTATTCTATTTTATCCTCCTACCATCCATATTAGATTTGACTTTGAACTAAAAACATCATAAAGAAAACTTCAAACTACCAAATTGATTGTACCCTACCAATCACTGTCCTAGGAATACTAGTCCAATATTCCTAATTCAAAATGCAATGAAATAGTAAAAAGAAGGGGTGGAAAGGTAAGCAATAAATAATACAATGTTTTTACATTGAGAACCAATCCCAAACACATTTTAATCCATCAAATAGGCTTAATAAAAACAAAAAGAGATATATGTACAAGGCTGATTTTATTTGATTTTAAACTCAAAGACTACTCATAAAAACAAAAAGAGATAATGTTCTCATAACTTTAATTACAAGAGATTTTATTTGATTTAAAACTCAAAGACTACTCTTTAGATTGCCACATGGAACTTATGGAGTAGCCATTTTCTTCATTGCAACGGTTTCTACTTTGTTGTTAATCCAATAGCACAAGATGAAGATCAACCTTTATCTCATTCCCTTAGCCAATAATATCTACCTGAAAATGAATGAAATAGTATGTCTTTGTCCTATCTTGATTATGCAAGGATAACTATACAATATTACCGGGTGAATGAAAAATGAATCGATCTAAATATTCACCAATGATGGAATCCTTATAATATATTGATCAGTTGTAAGATTATATTGGTTCCAAAGCATAAGTATTGCTAGATGCTGGTATGGTATAAAGTATACTATTTTGAGTGATATGATCTTCTCTGATTTGGTCTTATATGTTAATTATATATAGTTCCAGATTTATTCCTTATGAAATAGTGATGAGATTTATTCTTTTATCTCTGTTAATTTAATTATGGGTCTATTATTCACATAATGTCTGAGATATAATAATTCTAGAACCCCTAATTTTCTGATTTGGTTATGTCTTAGTTTACTATATAGTGTTGGAGTTCTACATTATGTCTGTACCAAAGATATTCTTCCAACTTTGATGTTACCGTTGATTGCTAAGTGTATGTTTAATCTACCAACTGGATTACTAAATTGGTCTTTTAACACATTATCTCCTCTTGTTCGACGACTTCCTCACTATTCCTTAGTATGATCTTTTATGGTCTCACTTGATTGTGATCTCCCCACAATAATGCGGTGTTGGACAAAGCTTCCAATGATAGACCTCGGCAGTCACCATCAATGATAATCATTATGTATTGGATCGGAGCCTCCAGAAGATCTCAGTACTGGCAACCTTACAATTGTCAACCAGTCTAAGAACCTGATCCAATACCTAACGTTGTGTACATGAATAGAGATTTGTTTTGGTTGTTCACTTCCCTTAGAAACTATGTAGGTGTCCAATGAATAGTGGTGTAGTATTTCTTGCTTCTCTTAAGCATACATATATCTCTTTTTGTTTTTATTCCTCCCCTACACCTACCAAATAGGCTTCCAAAGCCTACAAAGAATATAATTGAATTCCCTTTTCCCAATGTTATTCTTATAAAAGCACTCACAAGAATACTAATTCCCCTTAATCTTCTCACAATTCTGAAAAAACTAACAACATGCCTCATGTTAAGGTAAACATACGTTAGTTTGACAATCAATGGTAAGAAATTCCTAATAATATTATATTAGAAGTGAATTGTTGATGCTAAGACAATTACTTTGTGACCATAATAATCCTACATATGTTTTTTTTCACAATAGATAAAGTCTTCTATTAATGTATATTGTATCAGTTCAAATCCCATACCTTTAATGTCACCCCATTGAGAAGCACTTAAAGCTATCACTAAACTAGTTAAGTTTGTAGGTAGGTACTACACCATTAGGTTTGTAGAGGATCTCTTTCATCAAAACTCACAAGGTAAGCTTAGAAAAGATTACACCAAGCTTAATTAACCAAGATGGGGGAAAAATTGACAAGACTTGAATTTAGGCCATCATCTCAGAGTTCAAAATCATTTCTCTTATAATGTGTCAATACCATTCCAAGAGAAACTCATAATTTCAATTGTGACCACACTAGCCTCATCGCAACTTGAATAGCTTGCTACAAAAATGTGGCATTTCTGTCCTAATAATTTTTCTCAAAATCTTACAATTTCAAAGAAAAAATCACTTGCCACTATTTATGCACAATACTCCATATATCCTGTGGTCAAAGTGATATAGTACATACACCAAATTCAGTCACACCGAATCAACAATTTCAACAAATACAAGTCCATACCCAAAGGTTAACGCACTTGGAGAAAGCCACAATATTCATCAACATAAAAATCAATGGGATGCTAATTCCAATACCTTGGTAGAATTCTTAGATGCTAAGGTTTCGTGGCTCCCTGTATTGTTGGATTTTGTTGGTTGGAGAGGGAGACTATTCCAACTTGCATAGGATTTTTTTGGTTGGAGAGGGAAACTTACCAGGAGGCATATTGGACACTCGTGAAGATTTAGATACAAGTCTATTAAATTTATTGTGCCTCTTTTAAAATTACTTAAAAGGTGTAATCTTCTTTATTAAAATATACAGACAGTGATTTTCTTGAATATTATTTCTTCTGCTATATGTCTTTTGTAGTCATCAAGCTTAGATGCTTTAACACCCCACCAAGGAACCCAAGAGAAGTTAACCTATAACTTGCTACTAAGTTTGGTGAACATTTTTTTTTTTTTTTCTAAAGTTAACAAACAAGATAAACAACAGTGCGGAAGCAATTACCATTTATTCACATGAACAACATTCAACATAGATTACAAAACTAGAGGGTCCCATGACGTAGAATTACTTAAGAACAAATAAAACAACTAAAGAAAGATAACAAAAGATTCCATATCATAAATTATACCATTACAACTTACATCAAAACATGCAATCCTCATGGACATCCATGATAACAAATAAACTGACATCTACTGCACATGTCGCAAGGTATGTAATAATAAATCTAACAAAGAAGTACAATGATCATATTAGGTATCACATGCGATACACTAATATAGGATTACATAAATGAAGGTATGAAAGAAACCAATAATGAAGAAACAATGAAGAACCAAGAAAGCATCTATCTATAGGAGTATCAAAAGCACTAGCACCAGGACGTCGAATCTCAAATGGTAAAGAATCACCACCACCCGTCTGTGTAGAACCACAAAGGTCTACCCCACCGTGTTGAGGAGATAACCACAAACCCCAATCGGATGACGAAAACCAAACAAGGATAAAACACTGAGCAAGGAATCCTGAAAGCTCTCTACTCAAGGTTTACAAAAATAAAGTGAAAGGTGAGACACACTAATCTAGAGGCATAAACAGAAAACTCAGGAGATGACTTAGGCTACATGCTATGGGAGTGTCATCACATGTCTAACTACTTGAGTTACCCTGGACTGGTCACTCTGGACCCCGGACCCTCAAGCATTGAGTTACCCTGGACTGGCCACTCTGGGCCCCGGACCCTCAATACGAACCATGTGGGATTAGAATACTCTCTCTCTCAGATATGAGGAGTTCTAATCATAACCATACTCTAACTTATCTTTTTAATGAACTCTCAAAATTTTAAATTACTAAGTTATCACTTAATTACATAACCTACAATAGGTTACCCAGGTGCTAACCACTTTGGGTCCCAGCCCCTATTGTAAGCCACTCCCCTAAGATGCACTTAATCAATCTCCCCTAGGCTCATAATCCCATAAGCATCAACATGTATTCAACCAAGTAATCCTAGATGCAGTTTCCCACATAGAAACCCAAATGACTACACAGATACCAAGAATAGATAATATCCAATAAGAGCATATAAGATTGAAGCATAAAAAAAATAGGCACACACAATGAACATGATATAGATATACAATCCACTGAAAACATATCCCTACCTCTGTTTCCCCTAAGCCATCTAATACCCAGTATCACAAGATGCATGTGTGTATAGTTTAGAAACGATAAACCAACACTCACAATTAAGAAAACTGATCAGGAACTTCAAGTAACAAAACATCACAATGATCATGATCCTAACATAATATTGTTTGCATAATATTGATGAAAGAATCACAACATAATGAGCTTACTAAAGACATTAATAAAAGAAATATTCCCTAATGATGTTCTAGGAATTCAATAGAAAATTTGCCCAATTTTGGTATAAACCTAATCATTTAACAACTAATTGTATATATAACCAAAGAACATCTCACTAATTTATTAGCAAAATTAAGTCACCTAATTTAATTTCATCCTAAATAGTGAAATCTTATTATTTATAATAAGACAATTATGATGTAACTCAATCATAAACTAAATTAATAAAACAAGAATCAAACTAATCTATACTAAACTTTAATATAAAATAAATTTTCACATATTAAAATTTAATATAAATTCAATTATCACAAAATAATTTATTATGAAATAAATTAATCATTTTATAAATTAACATAAAACAAAATAAAATTAACTAACATAAAATAAAATTACTAAACATAAAATAAACTAATGTAATTTTAAATTAACAAAACAAATAAAGTTTAACATAAATTAAAATATCATATTAATAAATGCTGATAATATAATAAAATTATATTAATGAACACTAATTAACAAAATAACATGTGACAGTTTCTTAAAAAAATATATATATATTAAAAGATTAATATTGGGGGGGGTACCCTGCGGGCCCCGCACCCCCTTCCCCCTGCTGACTGCACGTTACCTTAACTGGGGCTGCAGGCAGGCCTTGTCCGCATGGTACCACTTGGTATCGCCGGCAGGTCCTCTGTCGACGGTACCAGTAGGTACCACTGGCCAGGGGTGGTCTGTGATGGTGCGGTGGGCTCAAATCCCGTGGCCCCCACCATAATTTTTTTTTATATTAAATTTTTTTAAAATTCAAAACAAATTTCAATGCATTACATTATATAATTGTTTTTAAATTTCAAAACTTTAAAATAAATCTCATATAAATATATTTTAACAGAATATATATATATACATAATTTTGTACAAAAAATTTATAAATTTTATTACAGAGAAGAGAATATACAGTAGACCCCCTTTTGACAATTCCCAAAATTCAGATTCCTTTGATATGAGAATCTATTCCCTCTTCACAAACAACTTTTAAACACACAACAATTTACTAGATCCATGAAAATTTTACACAACATAGTATATATATATATATATATATATATATATATATATATATATATATATATATATATATATATATATATATATATATATATATATATATATATATATATATATATATATATATATATATATATATATATATATATATATATATATATATATATATATATATATATATATATATATATTTCTCTTACAGAGAATATATTTTCTAACTAAAAATTGAGTATTTTTGTACCAAGATTGGGTTTTCTACCTAAATTGATTTTCTTCCAATATGAATTTATTTATTTCAAACCTTATAGTCAAACTATAGGCTGGAACCAATTAATTGATTTCTAGGATAACCATGAAGAACAATTTAACAAAATTTTTCCAGAGTAACACTACGATGCCAAGTAGTAATAAAATACAGAAATCAACTACACTAGGGTTTTAGAATACCTAGATCCAATACAAACAAAGATATATCAAAGCTGAAAACATAGAACACTATAAAACATAGAAAAAATGAACAGATGAGAATATAAATCTGACAGACAATTCCAAAACCTACCTCAGATCCAATGCTAGAAACGGATTTAAAATGGAAACCCTTGTAGATCTGAGAACCAAATTCTCTCCAAATTCAAACACAACCTGCAAATCTGAAAGCTAATTTGCAACCAGGTGTCCAATCTAGAAGCATAGAGAGATTCAATTCAACATGCAGCCACAACATTCCACAAATCTTCAAAAATGCCAAACACACAAGTTTTCCCCAAAAACCTTCTCCAAAACCTGCCTCTCCAAAAATGAATGCAAAAATCCCCTAATAGGAATTCAATTCCTACATCCAAGCAATCATAGAAGACAACTCAACAGATAACTCAGAGTTCCACTCAGATCAGAAAAGTGACTCATAAGACAACTCCTAATTCAACTCAAACTCCAAAATTGAAAGAAATTACAATTAATTAACTAAAATATATTTTAAAATGAACAACTCCAACTCCACTTTGACTTTCTAAAACTAGTTATCTTTTGAGAACAATTCCTTTTTTCAATTTTGCACATGTAATAAATTAAATTGATTTATTAAATAAATTAAATAATCAATGCATCACAAATTCATGCAATTAATTATTTAATTACTTAATAATATAAACAAGCATAATTCTAAACATTTACCATTTGAGCACATGTTAATAATTAAAACCAAATTAAATATTTAATACATCCTAAAGCATGCATTAAAATATTCAATTATTTAATTATACATTCAAACATAATTAAATCCAACTTCAATTAAATAATCAATTAATTCCATTTAATCAAATAATTGACTTTGGACAATATTCTAAATTAAACATAGGAATATAATTAAATCATTAATTTCAACTATAATCCTATCATTAATAATCATATAAAATCACCTGAATAATTCACAAATCAACTGAATCAAATGCAATAAAATCAAGCAAACTGAAACCACATGCACAGACTCAAGAATGGGATCCACAAATTCCTGTCAACCAGGTGAATTCAGGTAAGGTAGTCAAACTGGTACTTGTCCAATTCTAGGACAATTGGCTAGGGTTAGGGTTTGGGTCTGTGAATTATCTCCCCTCTTTACCATTGGGATGAATGTTTGTGGGCACGCTCACTCCTACCAATTCAGGGAAGATGATGCCCTGTACCTGTAAACCTGTCATCAAAAGACAAAGCATGTACATACAATATATAACAGACAATGATAGGGTATGGTCAGATGTGTGGATCTCGACTATGTGAGTAACTATGCCTCCGTCCTCTACCACACAAACACATCAAATAGATACAGACACATAATCACCATACACATGCAAGTATGGGGTAAGTATATCATATTCAATATAAAACATGTAATCTAACATCATGAAGCATCATCATCTAATCTACACATACACTTGATAAACATATAATAATAATCCACATCATCATTAATGAAACAATAATCGATCACATGGAAAGTGAACGAAAAGAATTCGGTCATACATCTAAAACATAAAGCAAACTAAAAAGCATCCTACGGGTGGGTATTACAGATGCCATACACCACCATGTTCATCTAAGTGTAAGGTTATGTCTTCTTATTTGAATATTTTTGAATTGGATGTGGTAGTTTATCTAAGTTATTATTAGAGAGCCCTTAATTTTAAATGCCATGTATTAGGTAGACATAGTAGACATAAACTATCAAGAAAGGAAGAGGTTGTGATCAAGGATACACACCTCATCCATATGAGGGAATACTTGAGAAAAACAAAAAATTCTTTGTAAGAAAGAATGTCACATGATACACACATACGAATCAATTGGATTTTCTAGAATTTACTTGATTATTAATGTTGGATGTTATTTTAATACACTTGATATAGAATCTGCAGGTTGTAAACAAGTCATCCTTCTTCCACCAACGAGTCATTCCATTCAAGAAAAACCATGTCTGACAATATCAACACACAAAAAAATAGGGAGACAATTGCTAGACTGTGGTCTAACTTAAAAAGAAAAGGTGACAGAAAATTTTATTGTCCTTGAAAAATTTGTAAGGGCTTAAAGAATCGAAGATATCTAATCAATACAGCTGAGGAACATTGTAGGCAGCATGGTCACATTGAAGGGGGAAATGGATTTCATCCATTGGTATGTATTTTAATAATTTATAAAATACATAAGACATGATTTGATGATGACATCACGGTCATGGTTAATATAAGGTCATCATTTTTGTATAGTTCAACCACCCTAGGTTTCATGTTATGGACCATGACAATCCAGAGAATGTGGATTTCCAAATGAGGGAACATGGAGGTGTGAATATAGAAGTAGAAGGTAATGATCCCATGGAAGAAGACCGTGATGATGAAGAAGATCACGATGATCAAGATGATCATGATGATCAAGATGATCATGATGATCAAGATGATCATGATGATCAAGATTATGATGATGATGATGATGATGTTGATGCAGACATTGATGTACCTATACTTGAGAAGACACATGAGCCCCTATATGAAGGCTACCAAACAACTCTTCTTGCCATTGTATTGTTGTTGGTGAACTTGAAAGTTATGAATGGTTTATCCAATGTAGCAATGACACATATGTTAAGGTATGTCATCTTTTTTCATTATTTTAGTCGTAATTCCCTTACAATTAACATTGGGTGAATCATGTAGCAATTAATATTCTTTAAACTAACAAATTATATTTTTGGTCGTAGGTTGATAGATGAGTGTTTGTTACCACCATCAAACATTCTACCTCACTCGTACTGAGAATTATCTGCCATTATGAAAGATATTGGAATGGAGTATCAAACAATACATGCATGTCTAAATGATCATATTATATATCATAAACAACATGAATTTGCAACAGAATGCCCTATTTGTCATATTAGTAGATATCGATCAGATCGAATAACAAAAAAGGTGCCTTGCAAGGTTCTTTGGTTTATTCCCATTATTCCACATCTGCAACAACTATTCAGGTGCAATAGTTTGGCACAATTTATGGATTACCATGCACACAATAGAAGTCAAGATGACATTATGAGAATGTCTATGGATGGTTTGGTATTTAAGGAAATATAGGAAAAATGGACACACTTTAAAGAAGAACCTCGTAATCTCAAGCTTTCATTGGCAGCGGATGGTGTCAATCCATTTGGAAAGATGAGATCTACTTACTCAGTGTGGCTTATTTTTATTATCAACAATAACATTCCTCCTTGGATGTCCATAAAGAGGGAGCACATAATGTTGGAACTGATTGTTCCAGGTATTTTTTCATTTAATAGTCATCTAAATTAATTTATTATAAGTAATCCATCAAAATAGTCATAATACTTATTTAATGTTTTTGTTCATTCAACTAGGTAAGTACCAAGTTAAAGATATCAATGTATATATTGAGCTCCTTATCGATGAGTTGATGGTGTTATGGAATGGGGTCACTAGGTATGACATCTCTAGACCAATAGGACAAAGACAATTTCAATTCCATGCAATGCTTGTATGAACAATACATGATGCCCCTGGGTTAACACATTTTTGTGGTATGTTCTCTTCTTAACACCTCTTTTTTGGTATGTTATAGTGCTAACACAAAGCTAACATATTTAATCCAATTATACATGATCTTATAGGTCTTCAGACAAAGGGAAAAATTGCATGTCCAGTTTGTGGTCCAAAGATGAAATCTCGTCATTCAAAAAGTTTAGGAAAGCAGGTGTTTGATGAGAATAAACACTTTCTCCACAAAAATCATAAGTACCGAATTACCAAAAAATATCTTTTCAATGGGAAAGAAGATACTACATCAAAGCTACGAAGAATGACACCTCACCTATGGAAGTCGGCATACAATAAAATAAATCGTCGAGGTAATGTCATTCCATCTAATGGTTTTTGTTTCAAATTTATATTTTGATATTGTTATTTATTTATTGATGATGTAATTGATGCTCATGAAGGTCATCAAGGCATTAATGACCAACTTCCAAAAGGACTAAAAAGTTATCCTATCTAATTTAGTAGGTTATCGTACTATGAGAAACTCCCAATCATGCATTTTTTTGATCCTATGCATATTGGAAAGAATGTAACAGAGACATTATGGAAAATCTTGGATTGAAGGCGTTACAAAGACAAAATTGTCAAAATTTGTAGTGACATTGAAGAATCCAACCATGCAATGAAAAATTTCATTTGATCAAATAACGATGGAGACCAGATTGATACAAGTGCCCTTAGTTAGTTATTGTCGGAGTAGTAGAGCAATGCTATAAAAGAAGTCAAAAAAAAAATGATTTCCCACAGGATTTGTTGCGAACATAAATGATCTCATATCAAAGAAAAGTGAATTTGGGCCAGGGATGAAAACACAAAATTGGCATACATTTATTAAGGTAATTCATATTATTTTGTATTCACTATATATTTGTATACTGCATGTAGTTTTCATTGCATTCTTTTATAAAGTATTGATAAGATCATTTTACAAATATTGCAGTACATTCTACCTCTATCTCTCCCACACCACTTCGCCAACAGTGTCAAACAAGTTATATATGATCTTGGAAAATACATGAGGTGATTGTCATCAAAAGAAATCAATAAAGAAGATATAAAATATTGGAAGAGAAAAATTCCTCTTCTTATGTGTGAAATGCAAAAGTGTTTACCTTCAAATTTTTTCAATGCAAAAGAACACTACCTCATACATCAAGTTGAGGAGATTGAATTGTGTGGACCTGTACCAACTAGGTCAATGTGGATGGTTGAGAGGAACTTAAAATTTTTGAAAGGCTTGGTTTGATAGAGAGCACATCCTGAGGGTTATATGGTGGAGGGATATATGGTATACCAGACCATGGTGTACATTAGTGAATATCTTCCTAAGTTTGTAGCAAAGATTCATGTAGATCATATTTGGGATCCCAACTCCATTAACAAATTCAAAGGGGAGTACTTGATGGGCAAAGGTAGATTGAGGAAAGTGAGAGGTAAATATAAGATGTTATTGTAGTTAATTAATTCTTATAAATCTTTAATATAAGTTATTTATAATTCGTGTTTTTTTTTTATATAGTTGGTCGAGAGTGGGATGCAATACATTTTTATATTATGAACAATCTTGATTGGATGACGGTATGGATTGAATGATGTCAAAAAAAAAAAATTTCATTAACATGGGAAGGTGTTGCTTCATTTGTTAGAGAAGCTCATCGTAATGGAGATTCCAATGTTATGCCAATGGTAATTGATCTAGCATATGGTTTAAGAGGTAGAGAGGTACATACAAATTTATTAATGATCATGATTCATATGTTTTGTATCAACTCACGATGCAAATAAATTACACACTTGAAAAATTGCAGGTCAAGCACCACAAAGCTATGTACTATCATGGCCACAAATTTCACATAAAAAAGTTGGATTACACAAAGAAAAATTGTGATTCTGGGATAACTACAATTTTTGAGGTCACTAATATATCATCTAGAAATGACATACATCCTCAACAATTTCAAAATTGATACTATGGCATCTTGAATGATATAATTAGTTTGACTTTAACTCCTTCAAAGTAGTTCTATTCATCGTCAAATGGTATAGGCTACGACTAAATCAAAATGATCCAGATAGAACTGTTATTCAACATGATAATAGATTTACAATGATTAATACAAGGTCATTTGAGCCAGTTGGAGATGAGCCCTATGTTCTTCCAAGCCAATGTGAGCAAGTGTTTTACTCAGAGGTTCCACATAAATAGGGTTGGTCATTTGTTGCTAGACATGATCCAAGAGGAAGGTCGATAAAGTATAATGTTATGGAAGAAGAAGATATTGAAGATGACGAAGAAGCAGATGATGAAGATCAAGATGATGGTGATGATGATGATGGTGATGATGATGATGATGATGATGATGATGATGATGATGATGATGATGGTGGTGATGGTGATGATGGTGATGATGGTGATGATGATGGCGATGATGATGGCAATGATGATAGCGGTGATGATGATGATGATGATGATGATGATGATGATGATGATGATGATGATGATGGTGATGATGATGGAGATGATGATAGTGATGATGATGATGATGATGATGATGATGATGGCTTAAGAATATGATCAATGACATGATTGAAATGATCAATGAAATGATTGACATGATCTATTGATTTTAATTGTAATGATTACATATTTATTGTGTTTAATTCTAATGATTACAACATATGTGATTTATAATTACCAATATTTTTCTTACGATGCTCAATTAATTGCTGCTGATATATGTATATATTATGTTTGATTATCACCCTTTTTGCAAACAAGCAATTGACTACAAACGTCATCACCCCTTCTGTTGATGATCTTTCATTCCATATATAAGGTAAATTTGTTCATGTTTACAATGTTTCATATTGTTCATGTTGTCTTCTAAGTTATTTGTAGCATACGTATCATGTAGTTTTTAGCCAGCTTAAGATAAATGATTAACATATGCAGGAAATTTAACCCCTTTGGCATGGATCATGCACAGTGACATGGATCAGCAGGTATAAGTCAATAAATAGACATAATTTTCTTATATTCTTCTTATTTATCACTGAGCACATATGTTATAAATAGACATATTATATAATCATATAATATATATATAGACAAAGAAGAACCATATAGAAATATAATTATATGATCACTTTCAACTTAGTACATTTTATAGCTCCCACGTATAGACAAAGAAGAACCGTACATATTGGTCACGACTTGATTATTCTATATATATTATTTAAATATTATCAAAATTCTATTTGAAGCGGGGACATGACAATATCACATTTGATGGATTGCAGGACCCACCAAATAGGTACTTGTCAGATCTATCTACATCGAATGAGGGAAATGAGGGAATGGTAGATGAAAGTTCTGCATGCAGTACGACTAAAATAGGGAGATCAACTAGAGGTCAAAAGATTAGAAAAAAATTTGATAAACACATGCAATTTTTCCTTGCTAAAGGGGGGTCATGTTCTTATGATGATGAGACCAAAGGTGACATCAAGGTGCCCTTTCGGTACACACATATTGAGAAAGAATGGATACCCAATGAGCTACCTCCAATTAACACTGATTTTTGTGTTAATGAGAGGATATATCGCATAGCTCCATCATCATTACATGGTTTGGGCCTATTTTCCATGGATGGGATAAAGGTATGTTACAAAAAAGTTGTTGAATTGTTCAAGTATGTCGGTCCATGTTACAATTACAATGATTGGATGCGAATTGTTCAATATAAAAAAAGTATGTGTAGGTATGCACTATCAGTAAATTATATACAATGGAAAGAAAATGATCAAAGTAAAAGATTTGCAATGTACATTGATGGGAGACCAAAAGAAACAGGTAATATTGCGGGTTTTATAAAAAGTATGCGACCTTCCTCAACTAATAAGCAACCCAATTGCATATTTGAGGCACGTGAGGGGAATCAAGTTTTTGTATGTGTGATAAAATCAATAAGTACAGGGGAAGAACTGCTAATAGATTACCATTTAAATCACATAGATACAAACAAAGTTAATGAGGGTGGTAAGTACTATATACCATTTTATTAATAATTTTTTTTTGCTAAGTCTATTGATTTCATCTCGCTGAAGTTTTTATATTTAATCTTTGTCACAGGATGATATGAACCTGCACATGATAGAGGCCACGAGGATGCTCCTCCCACTGATTCTTCAGAAAGGGTAAACCTTATTGAAATTGTACAAATTAGATAGTTGAAAAATGTTATATTATTACGTTATTTTATTTATAGTTTTGGAGTTTTTATGATAGTTTTATTGATATTCCTGTCATAATTTGATGTTCAAGATAGGGGAAAAGCACCTGCAGTAACAGAGGCAATAGCTACCCCTTCTGATGATGATATCGACAAAACGCCTAATGTAACAATTATGTTGAGGAAAAAACTAAAAAAAATCAATTTAGAAATAATGAGAATTTTGGATGAAGCAAATATTCCAACCAAGGAGATGTTGAAGAGGCTATTTGAATTGAAAGCGCAAGCACGTCGTTATAAAGTAAGCAGTAATGAATCTTTAGTTATAACAAAAGTTCAATAAAGGTTTATATTTTATACTCTTTTATGTTGTGAAGTAAAATATGTAATATGTGTTCTTGTTACAGGATTTTTTGGAAACTAATCCAGAACCTGGTCAAGGACAATGCGGTGAGGCCAATACTAGCAGAGCTCCAGCCACCTCAGGTAAAATAATCCTTTAGTTGACAAGTTACAAGGAATTTTTTCTTTGGAACATTCAAAAACTTCTTAAGTTAACTCTTACTTTTATTATTTCAAAATGTCTTTGCTAACAATGTATTGTTCAGGTCATCAAGTGCAAGCAACTCCTCCTAGGAGGTCAACAGACATCCATACGAGATTGGTGAGTTCAATGTTGGCAACAAGGGGCATGCAAACATCGATGTCTTCAAGGTCTATGCTTGGTAAATCCTTGTTTTTCTATATTTGGTTTTGTGTTAATTATGATTTGATAATTTGTACTTTAATCTTGGGTGCATCACATAGTGGATTAATTTTGTGGAGTAGGAGATACATCGGTGGCACTGTCTACTATGCTAGATACAGATCAGAGTACATGTATTGATGATAATTCAGCATCATTTCCTGGATCTACCCGTGTTTCTAGCACATGAGTTATGCAGATGTCATTGTTGATTGATGATAATGAATTAATGCCTTTAAAATGTCCTAAGCTTCCAGGTACTTTAAAATTATTATTTTTTATATTGTAATATGCATTTACCTATTCATAAAAGGTTTTGGATTGATTATCCCATGACATTTTTTGTAGGAAATGATTCATTTTATAAGATTCTTTATGACCTCGCACTGAAGATATTCGAGCCCACCATACGTACAAGGTGGAACATCATAAGTGAACTAACCTTATCCCACTATTTTTTTTCATATCATTAATTGGTACAGTATTTTTCCATTCATTCGAGTCTTTTCTTTCACTATATTCAAGATACACAACTTTAGTTAATTTTTCTATCTAACAATTTTGTGTTTTTTCTTAAAAGGTGGAACTTGCAAGACAAAAAATTAAAAGATCAGCTCATTAAAAATTTAGAGCATGAGTTTGGTAGTAATATTTTTTATGAGAAAATTTTTTTAGAAAAAGCTTGCAAACATCTTAAGACTGTGAGGCCCTCATATAGAAAGAGTCTCATCCAGAACCCAAAGTATGATCGTCCTCCCTTTATTCTAGTGAGGGATTGGAATGAGTTCATTTTGGATGCAAAGGAGAAAGGGGATGGTCAAAGAGGAATTACACCAACAAATGAGAGAAGAAGGTATGCAATAGTATTAACTACTAGTACAATCTAATAATGCACTAATTAGTGATCTTTATATCTATATCATCTAACATATTTCAAATTTTTCATAGGTTGCAGGACACATTAAAGGCAACAAAGGCTAGGCTGCAAAAGATTGGGCAGCATAGACTTGGCTCTAGTGGATATTCAAAAATTAAAGCACAAATTGTAAGTAGCAGTAAGTGAATTGCAGAGAAAAATTATTTATAGAATGAAAATAATTTTGTTTAATCAAAAAATGTAGGGCTCTAAATTTAATTTAGAGGCCATGAAAAAACACAAAAAAATTGCCTTCAAGGAAGGCTATCAAGTCACAGCTGAACACCTACGGAAAGCTTCCACTGGCCCAACCAATGAGTCTCCTGCATCATGTGCATTGGTAAATATGCCAAAAAATATATTAGAAATTGAATACTTGAGCAACAATCTATTTGATAATAATGTGCATGACATTTCAATGCAGCCTCTTAATCGTGAAATAGATCATACGCTGCATGATGAAGCCTTTGTTGTGCATTGTACTATTGATGGAGATGCTCATTTTCTATTTAAAACTAATTATGTAATTATTAGTACAATTTAACATCTTAAATTGAACTTGGTGTAACCTTTTTGTGTATATTTTAGAGGATACAGAATCATGTCATGATGAACGAGTGCCAGAAGATGTTCAGACTGATCACCATGTAGATCATGTGGCACATTTAGGTAAAGAAAATCTATGTTTTGTTCTTTTAAATAAATTTTTTGATTTATAGTTCTTTTACTTAATTAAATACTTGTAATTCACTAATATAAAATGGTGTGAATTTAACTCCTGAACAGATAAGGAGGAGACATGCATTGGAATTAGAATCAGTAGAGGAGGGGAATGACAAGGACATTGATCTTCCTCTTAGAAATTACATGATTAAAAAAACAAGAAACCCAAAAAAAATGATTATAATTAACATTTTTTGCTAATGGAAGAACGTTGTCTTAATGGATGTAATTTTGTACTAGTAATGTTGATGAATGATGTGTTAATGAATTCTTCATGAATGTTGTGTGTTAATTAATTTTATGTGTTAATGAATTATTCATGAATGTTGTGTGTTAATGAATTTTATGTGTTAATGAATGTTATCATGTGATTATAATGATTGAATGTTATTTTTCAAAAATGGATGAATGAATGAATGTTATTAAATGTTAATGGGGAATTTAGAGTGATGTTAGGGTGGGGGGGGGGGGGAGGGGCCAAATGAGCTTCCACCTTCATGTGGTTGGGCTTGTTAAGTAGAGAATATTAAACTATTCTCGAAACCAAGTGAAGCTCAAACTTTAAAGATAAGCTTAGAGTTAATAGTGACAGCCAATTAGCAAGTCGAAATGAAGTTCTTCGTTATAGGTACATTTTTAGTTTTTAAAGCACAATGTCATGTTTTAAAATTGTGTAGTTTTTTTCTTATGTCAAAGTATTCTTTTACTATAAGAACATAATTTATGACCATTTTAGTAACTATTCTAACATCGCTATATGCTTGTGATTTGTTTATCTTGTTTCTTTGCAGTCCTTGGTGCACTTGGGGAAAAGTATGATGAGGCAATGAGAAGAAATGATGTGAGGGAAATTGTTGTTAACCTACCTCAATTGGTGATGGAGAAGGTGGAGAAGTAATTTGAGATGTGGAGCAGTATGTCATACCTCTTTACTATCTATTTGTAAGAATGACCTATGGAAGAAAAGACAAAATGCATTTAATAGAGATACTCTATATAGCAATATAAGGAAATGATAATAAATCAATATACCATCATGCATATACTTCATGAAAAAAATGAAATAAATACCTATGATGTCTGATCTAAAATACCGAAAGCTTTTTAGTGGCCTGATAAGAACTTATCTTGCTTTTCTTTTTGTACTTTCTTGAAGTGTGATTTGTCTCTTATGTTTTTGATTGGCTTTTCAGCTTATATTTTTTGTTCTATACCTCAAAATCAGAGAGCATATGATTGTCTGATTTTATTTCATCATTATATTTGTATATATTCAATATTCAAACTAAAATGGTGCTTTTGTTTTCAGGGATGGACCCTCTATGAGATTGTCAGATATGCTCATGTGCATAACTAGACTATGTATGAAGAGGCCTTGAAGACAAATCCTATTTTGGCAAAGATGGTGATAACTGGTGTTGTCTATTCCTTGGGAGATTGGATTGCATAGGTCTGTATCTCAAAATAATTTGCATGTGGTAGAAATGCATACTTACAACCATTTCATTCTACATTTAAAAACATTGATGACACTCTAGACACAAAATAATGCTCATGTTGTTGACTTGACAGTGCTATGAAGGCAAACCAATTTTTGAATTTGATCAAACCTAGATGTTCATATCTAGTCTCCTTGGATTTAGTCTTCATGGTTCTTTGTCTCATTATTACTATCATCTTAGTGAGGTAACACGTTGCCCTCTTTCTTAGTCTCTTACAGTTCATACTTGTTTAATTTGGATAATTTTTGAGTTCCTTGCAAAAAGGGCATGACAAACAAATATGGGTATGAAGGCTCTATTTCCTTTCTAGGATTGGTGGGCGGTGCTTGCAAAAGTGGCCTTTGATCAAACTATCAAAATTAATGCCATATGTTGCTTACATTTGATTAATTTTCCATATTAATTACTCTCTTTAGTTTTATTAGAAACTTTTGCCTTAAGCATGTGTGATGCAAACCTGTAACACCTCTTTTTTCCATATGTAATCATGATGCTCTATTTCTTGGTAGTTGTGACTCTTAATGATTAAACTATCTCTTGATCATGTTATTGCACTTGATATATGACTATTTCATGTAGGTGCCTTGGTTGATCTCTTATCTCTAGTTGAACATACTATAATTATTTATTATCCTTGTATGCATGTCATGGTCTAATATATGTTCCTTCTTAAGCTGGTCTTGTGACTACCCTACTAGCATTGTTTCTTCATCACTGTGATGTGCACTATCCACATCTATTTGCATGATTAAACTGTTTAATTTACTGGATACCCAATCAGCATTATCATTTTCTTCTTTTATTCATTCATTTGGAGTTATATTTAGAGGTAGATATTTGTTGTTGATTTCATGTTTATCTATTATGTATGCTATTTGCTACAAAAAAATAGAATCATCCATGAATTTAGAAAGAAAGAAGAAGATTCGCTAACTAATTTTGAGGATTAATAAAAACAAATTTCTATAACAAGGCTTCAGAATACAAATAAATACCTGTGATGTCTTATCTAAAATACCAAAGCTTTTCAGTGGCCTAATAAGAACTTATCTTGCTTTTCTTTTTTGTACTTTCCTGAAGTGTGATTTGTCTCTTATGTTTTTGATTGGCTTTTCAGCTTATATTTTCTATTCTATACCTCAAAATCAGAGAGCATATGATTGTTTTCTTTTATTTCATCATTACATATATATATATTCAATATTCAAACTGAAATGGTGCTTTTGTTTTCAGGGATGGACCCTCTATGAGATTGCCAAATACGCTCCTGTGCATAACTAGACTGTGTATGAAGAGGCCTTGAAGACAAATCCCATTTTGGCAAAGATGGTGATAAGTGGTGCTGTCTATTCCTTGGGAGATTGGATTTCATAGTTCTGTATCTCAAAATCATTTGTCTGTATCCTTGTATGCATGTCATGGTCTGATCTATGTTCCCTCTTAAGCTGGTCTCTTTGTATCTCACTGCCCTACTAGCATTTTTTCTTCATCATTGTGATGTGCACTATCCACATCTATTTGCATGATTAAACTATTTAATTTACTGGATACCCAATCAACATTATCATTTTCTTCTTTTATTCATTCATTTGGAGTTGTATTTAGGGGTAGATATTTGTTGTTGATTTCATGATTATCTGTTACATATGCTATTTACTGCAGAAAAATAGAATCATCCATGAATTTAGAATCATCCATGATTATCTGTTAAAACCCCCACTCCTTGATCTTGACTTTTGGCTTGACTTCTCTTTGCAACATGAACACCTGCTTCTCTTTGTTAGCCATCAACAACTTCCTCTTCCTGTTTTGAACCTCTACATTTGCATACATCTAAAACTTCAATAAATCTACTTTCCAAAGACACTCCTCTTCCTTGACACCATCAACATACCATGCCTCCATGCTTGGAGAGTAAACAATCTCTTGAGCCATTTCATGGCCCATCATCATAGCTAACTCATCCTTAGTCTCTTCCCTTGAGACCAACTCAAACCTCACCAACTAATCCTTAATCTCATGTCATTCCTCTTGGCATACCAAACAATCATCAACCTCCATGGCCACATCATTACCCTCACTATGTGATGTCATAGGAGTAACTTTCATACTACCCTTATCTTCCTCCAAAGGAAACAACATAGTGCCTACCACAAATGACTCATCACTCTCAAGCCCTTCAAGACTTGCTTCTTTTCTATCTTCACTAGCATCTTACATCTTTGAATCAGCATCAAGAACATTTTCATTGCTTGATTCCTTTTCTTTCTCATCCACCAACTTTCCTCTTTCTACTAGCCTTTGCACCGACCATTGCACCTTCTTCTTGACACTCAAATGCCAACTTTTCATTACCTTCAATGACCTTTCTCTCAAGTTCCTAGATTTTTCTGCAAACCTATCAGTATTCCTCCTATCCTTCTCCATGAGTTCTTTCAAATTCATTTGCCTTTCTATACTTTCCTATAATGCTTTCCTTAAGCTTCTTATCTCCTCTTGTCTCCTTTCCTATTCTCTTTTCTCATCTTTATCTATTTTCTTTGTTCCATTCTTTAGGTTCTTTTTCAAAACCTTTCCCATGTTTGTCTCTATCTTTACAATATTCTTCACAAATGCCTTATATGATCAGACTGACTACCAAATCCCAAATATCTCATTTTGTAATAGTTTCATACCTTCCCTTCATTGGACCCACGTGATAAATTGTG
This sequence comes from Chamaecyparis obtusa, assembly GCA_027943335.1. NCBI lineage: Eukaryota > Viridiplantae > Streptophyta > Pinopsida > Cupressales > Cupressaceae > Chamaecyparis > Chamaecyparis obtusa. Next base: position 16,156 of record BSBK01004945.1, on the reverse strand, counting down.
CATGGTTCCCGACAACATGAGACACATAAAATACAATATATTCCCCATCAAAATACCACTTGTGGGGTCATTGATCTATATTGAACACAAGGCTTCTACATTTTAGTTGCTTTTTTATTACCCTGGTTTGGGATTAGTACTAAAAATACTTAGATATTTGAAGAGCACTTTGATATAGGCAATCAACAAAATATTTAGATATATCCTAAAACCTTGTAACCAAATAGATTGCATGCATTATGTTAGGCATATATGCAATTAAGAATAGTAGACCCCTAATCATGGACCTATATATAGTGTCTAATAAACTAGATTTGACTCATCATCCTTATTCAAATGATAGCCTATCACCATAGGAGTGCTCACTAGTTTGCAAACCTCCAAACCAAATTTTCTTAACATTTCCTTGACATATACTTCTTGATCAATAAAGATATCATTATCTAACTAAGTATTTGAATTCCAAGAAAGAATGTTAACTCACCTAACATAGACATATATCAAACTCTTTCTACATTTCTTCAACAAACTTCTTATGTATTTCATCACCTCCACCAAAGATTATAATATCTACATATACAACAACTATTAAAATATATCTTCCTTAATTTTTATGTAAAGATTACTATCTATGGTACCTTTTAGCTTGAAGCCTTGCTAGAGTAAGTACTTATCCAATCTTGCAAACCAAGCCATAAGAGCTTGTTTGGGACTATACAATGTCTTCTTAAGTTTGCCTACCATGTTTGAATCTTCTAATAGATGAAATCTATCAAGTTATTCTATGTAGACTTTGTCTTGGTCTTTATTCAAGAGAATTGATTTGTTGATCCATTTGATATACTATGAAGTTCTTGTGAGCTATATATGCAAAAAGTCATAAATTGATTGTTTCCATTCTTGCTACCAAAGAAAATATCTCTTCAAAGTAAATCCCTTCAACTTGTGAATAGCCTTTACAAAGTAGCCTTGTTTTTTTTCTCATCACTTCTTTGTCTTCATTCAATTTATATCTGAATACCAATTTTGTTCTTATCACATTGTCATTTATAGGTCTTGGAACTAATTAAGTCTAATTTTTCTCAATTCGATTTAACTCTCCTTCCATTTCTTGTATTCAACCATCATCATTTCTAGCATTGGCAAATTTCTTTGGTTCTATCTTTAAAATAATCAAATTGTCGAAACATTCAAATAGCCTTTTAAACTGTTCAACATTTACTTACAGATTTGTGTCCTAGTCTGAGTTTGATATGCAGATCAAGTTGTACAACCTTACTTGAACAGGATCTATTATGAAGGTTGTACAACTTGATCTGCATATGAAACTCAAACAAGCACACAAATCTGTAGGTAAACAAAGCTTTCTTAGTCAGTTTGAATTTTCTTGAGGCTATGAATATACACAATGAAAATGCTCTATTCAATCACCGTCACATTTTTTTAAACCAAAAATTAGTATTGGTCAATTTTTTGACCCTTAAATATTAGTAGGTTCGACAAGAATGCTATGCATTCGACATCGATTTTGATGAACTTGGGTCAAAAATTTGGTCTCAATTTTGATGTCAATATCAACCAACATTGGTCTCCATTTCGACATCACTATCGACCAACGTTGGTCTCTATTTTGATGTCAAAGTCGACCAAAGTTGGTCTCAATTTTTCCAGCTTCAAGCGATTAGTTTGACGAAGATGCAGTCGATAATTTGACCACTAAGCAAGTCAAAATTTTGATGATGGCTTTTCCTATAGAATAATCGATGAAAAAACTTTGACAATAGTTCTAGTCATCTGTTCGACCAATTGGTATCAAAAATTTGACTAATCCTCATCGAAAAATAGGGTAAAATTTACTAGTGGGGTTTGCTAAAAACCTTGCAACAATACTAATTGAATGTGCAATGTCAGGTCTACTATGGACAACATATTATAGTTTACCAATCATGAATCAGTAAAGAGTTTCATTCACTTCCTTGGTATCATCTTCAATGGAAAATTTACAACTAGTACCCATGGGTGTTCCAACTGGTTTTGAATCTTCCATATTGAATTTTTTCAGGATCTCCTTGATATGCTTATAGTGAGTGATCTAGATCCTATCTTTAACTTGTTGAATTTGAAGTCCAATGAAGGATTTAACCTCTCCAGTCATAGACATCTCAAATTCCTTTCTCATTTCCTCAGCAAAAGACTTAAACATTATCTCATTAACACCAAATATAATGTCATCAATAAATATTTCAGCAATCAATATTTCATCAGATTTATCACATTTCAAGTATAAATTATTGTTATCACTAGTCCTTTCAAATCCAATCTTAGCTAAATAAGAGAGCAATCTTTCATACCATCCTCAAGGAGCCTACTTCAATTCATACATATATTTATGCAGTTTGCAGAGCATATTCTTATTTTTCTTGTCAACAAATCCATCAGGCTATTCTATGTAGACTTCTTCTTCAAGTATTGCATTTAGAAATGCAAATTTAACATCCATTTGTTAAACTTTAAATATTTTGTAAGCTGCATAAAAAATTAGTATTCTAACACCTTCTAATCTAGCAACAGGGGAAAAAGTTTCACCATAATCAATACTTTCTTCGTGTGCATACCCTTTGCAGACTAATCTTTCTTTATTCCTTATCACATCTCCTTTTTCATTAAGTTTATTTCTAAAAATCCATTTGATTCCAATCACATTCTTATCCTTAGGTCTCAATACTAGATACCATGTATTATTATTTTCAATCTGATCCATCTCTTCTTTCATAACATTCATCCAATCTTCATTTTCTAGTGCATCTTTTACCAATCTAGGCTCAAATTAAAAAATCAAACAAGTGTTATCTCTTAACTTACTTCTTGTCATAACTCTTGCATTCTTGTCTCCAATAATTTTGCTGGGTGAGTGGTTTTTTATCACATACTTTTCTAGTACATGTTCAATATATTGTTCATCATTATTTTCATCTCTCAGTAGAGGGTCATTTTGTTCATCAGTTCCTTCTTGTTGTTGCTCAGTTATACCAACTAAATTACCATCTTGTACATAAAAAAATATGTTATAATCCTCAAGTTTCTTTTTACTATCCTCATCACTCCTTTTTGAAAATTCATCAAGTCTTACATTTGCACTTTCAACTATTTTGTTAGAATCCCTGATTAAACATTTATATTCTTTACTCTTTGAAGAATAACCAAGAAATATTCCTTCATCACCTTTAGAATCAAACTTTTCATTTATAGAATCTTTCAATATATAAAACCTACTTCCAAAGATTTTGAAATAAATTCATTTGGTGTGTGCCCAAACCATAATTCATAGGGTGTTTTGTTTGTACATTTCTTCAACAATATTCAGTTGAGAGTGTAAATTGCAGTAATTATAGCTTCCCTCTAGAATTTTTGTACAATCTTGTTATCAATCAACAAAGTTCTAGGATAGTCAACAATATATCTATTTCTTCTCTTAGTTATCCCATTCTATTGTGGAGTCCTCAGTGCAGACACTTGTCTTTTAATTCCATTGTCATTGTAGAAGATAGTAAATTCATTAGAGATACATTTACCTCCTCTATCAGATCTCAAAAACTTTAGTTGTTTTCCTATTTCCTTCTCAACTTTATCCTTATACCACTTAAACATTTCAAATGTATCATATTTTTCTTTTAGAAACATAATTGGTATCATTCTTGAATAATCATCAACAAACAAAATAAATTACCGATCTCCATAATAGCTTTGAACTTTTATAGGACCAAAAAATTCAGTATGAACCAATTCCAAAATACTATTAGTAGAATAATATTTTCTTAGAAAACTTTACTTGGTCATCTTACCAACTTGACATTCTTCACACATAACTTTAACAGGTTTTCTTAATCTCAATAGTCCTCTGACTATACTCTTCTTACTCACTTTGATCAAGTTAAATCAAAGTTCACATGACACAGTCTCTTATGCCATAACCATACATCTTTAGTTTTAGCATATAAACAACTCTTTTTCATCAATATCAAGATAAAATAAATTACCTCTTGATTGCCCTCCAATTCCAATTAAATCGCCATCAACACCATAGATCTTAACTTTTTTCTCTTGAAATTATAGTCAGTGGCCAATATTGTTTAGTTGTGCAATACTTAACAGATTATAATTCAGTCATCTAACCCAATATGCATCATTAAATTTCATCTTATAATTTAACACAATAGATCCCTTACCTTTTATAGGACATGGAGCATCATTTCCAAATCTGACAAATTCTCCATCATATTCTTCTAGATTCTAGAAAAATTATCAAGATCACCAGTCATATGATGTGAACAACCACTATCAATAATCCAAGGGTCTGGTTTACTTACATGAGAAACAAGTGCTTTTTAATCTTCACATTTTTCTTCATCTAATTCTTCCTTTACGGCAACAAAAACAACTTCATGTCCTTCCTATGTATTATTAGATTCATCATCAGTTACACTTTCCTCAACTAGGTAGTAAGAATTCTTACCTTTGTCCTTAAAGTCTCTAAATCTTTAGTTTCGGTTGTCTCTTTTATCATTCTTATCATTTCTTTCATTATCAAGACATGTAGATGTAATATGTCTAATCTTATTACAATTGAAACATTTCAATGGTAACTTAACTTTATACTTTCATTTGCCTCTAGGTAGTTGGTTAGCTAGTAGGGCTTCAAATTCCTCTTGTTCTTTCTCTTCGGTTAGGATACTATCATACTCATTTTCATATTAATTTTTTTGAATTTCTCTTTCTCTTCTTGATGTTCCAATGCTCATAGATGACTTGAAGGCTGTCTCAATAGTTGGTAGACTATTATCATAATTACTTACTCAAAAGAAGTCAACTTACCAATTAGGGATTCAAGAGTAACAATATTGTTTGGTATAGATTACAATTCTTGAATTGTGGATAGTCTAATAGCATACTTAGAAGATAGAGTTCTCAAGCTTTTACTTACCACTTCTTCATTAGGCAGTGATCCACCAACACCTTTGATGGCACTAACACCTTCCTTAATTCTATTACTATATTGTGTCATGCTCTCTTCATATTTCATCCTCATTTCATCATATTTTCCTCTCAAGCTATAAAGCTTATCTTTTTGCACATGTTGATTGCCTCCATAGATAAGTGTGATCTTGTCCCACATTTCTTTTGAATTAACAAAATCCTTGATATCATTAAATTCAACATTAGTTAGGGAAGACACAATCTCTATCATAACCGAGTTATGTTCCTATATTTCTCTCACCTAATCAACTATCAAAGGTGGACAACAGGCAGTGGAGTGTATTCATTATCAATTAGGTGTAGTGCAGAATCTCCAATCCTAGACATATACAATCTCATTCTTATTTTTCATGTAGGAAATTTTTTTTTGTTCAAATATTTTACTCAAGTCTTTAACTTCATCTCTTCAGAGTACTTACCTTTGATACCAATTGTTGGATTAGAGAGAGGGGGGAGGGGTGAATTAGTAATCTTGCTCACAAATACCTTAAAATACTTTTCTCTAATTAACTTGGTAACAACATAGTTCACTATTTATCGACAAAAGTAAAATAACTATATCAATCAATAAATAATTCACACAAATCATTCACAATGTGTAACACCAATATTTAACATGGAAACCCAACTTTGGGAAAAACCACTATGGGAATTGTCACCCACTAAGAAATATACTCTTATGAAGTATGTCTAGTTAAGAGACAATCTAGTTAAAGATTACAAAACACACTATTAGGTGTGACCTAGTTAATGGATTTACCTCAAATCTATTAGGATCTTCACCCTATTAGGAGTGGCCTTATTAGAGGTCTTTAAACACTCTTTAGAATGTCACATTTCTCAAGGATTTACAATAAGACTATTAGGTCCACTTTGTTAAGATATTTCTTCGTTACAAATGCTAGTAATCAACAGTAATAAAAATGACCTATCTAGATGTGCAACTATTTTTCCTCAATCATATCCTTATGTGCTCTTCAATCTTCTCTTCAATTATTCATCTTCCATTGGCATCAACACATCATCAAACCACTATTTTCCCACTCAGAATCTTTTCGTTCCTTCTTCTTTGCAATAGTTGGTAACCCTTCTACTAGGCATTTTTCTAGCCATTTGTCCATACAAGATCATCCTTTATATAGAAAATTATTGCCTCTTATTCTTATCTATTACATTTTCCTTTAATCAATCTTGACCATTCAATTCATTATACATCAGATCTGGATCTCGATAACATGTTTCCTTTTCACTTAGGAACTTGAACTTTTCTTGTAACTTGTTCCATTTATTTTTTCCACTTAGCTCTTGTAGTAGATAGTCATCTTGAATTTTCATAACTGTAGATTTCTTGTAACTAACTCTCCGCATCATCATGTTTGTCCATCTCATCATAGCTAATCATTAAATGTCGATTCCATCTATAATTAATATATTTATCTTTCTTAGTGTTCTTCCTTAGAATTTTGGTTACATCGCTTGGTGCGTAAATGTTCCTTCTTTACCAAGTGACCAACTTTTTACCTTTTCCTTACTGAGTGCCTTTTCCATCTCGGTATCCAAAACAACTTTACTTATTGAGTTTTCAAATCTTTATCACCAAGCTTTACCAACTTAACATACTCATATGTTAGGTAAAAAAAAATTATACCAAAATACTCAAATCATTATCTAGTCTATATCAGTTTCCCATTTAACTTCTACAACTTCTTAAATTTTCATTTCATATTCTCCTTAACCCATTCATCTTATATCACACTAGTACATTTGACCCACATTTCTGACCAACATTTCTGACCAAGCATTAAAATGGTTTCTCTTGGTCGGTTTATAGAAGGAAAATTTTGTTTTTTTTAATCCATTCCCATGTTGGTTGGAATTACAACAACCATGACATGTCTTCGTAATTACAACCAACATGGGAATATAACTTTAAAAAAAAGGATGGTTTTATTTTATTTCATTTTGTTATTCTGCGTGCAGAGCATAGTGGAAGGAGGGAAGGAGGAAATCTCTCGACACCACCTATGATTGCAGATCAACACCACCTGTAAGTTCTTGCAATATCATTAAGAATCATTCTCATTTAAAAAGAGAAGATTAAGAATAGCTTCATGAAATAGATAAAGAAAAGAAGAATAGTTTCATGAAATTTGGGTAAAAATGCAATGGGATCTACTAAACCTACACCTACAATACTCCCCAATAATACTAATGTTGGCTCTTTTCCATTATCTTTCCCTAATTTATTCCATTAGGGATTTATTATAATTTAATATTCCCAAATAATATCCAGCCACTTCTCTCACATTTGGTTTATGGAAAGGAGGCATTCATATGGGCATTGAATTATTTTGAAGGAATTCATATTACTTTTAATTCTTATTACATTGGAGGTATTCATATGAACTTCTCTCTCATATTTCCTCATGTTTTGGCTCTAATAATGGGTCTGCTAGTTTATTAAAAATTGAATCAGGACTACATAATTCTAATAGTATAAAAGCATTAAAAATCAGGTTGTGTCCAACAAATAAACATTGAGATGAATGTAAAAAACATACCTATGGGTGAACATCCATAAAAAATTCCCTATTAGTAACAACGTCCATAGCTATATCTTGAAGAGAGACTATGGGATCAGTGTGTTGTATACAAATACATGATTGCCCTAGACTCTAGTTGAATTATATACTTGAATTATAAACTTGTACACCAAACGTATATCAATGTTCAACAGTTAGTAGTAATTTAGCAGGAGGCAAGATAGAACATATCCAATTTATGAAACAAACCTCTGGTTGATTTATAGTGCTCCATGAAATACCAAAGTCTCCAAAGCATATGAAGAATTCATCCAGCATCCTATAACTAGTATAAAACTACAACTGAATATTCTATCCATTCCATTGAACCAATTGACCTACAAAGAGTATTTCTATAGTGGTTTAGATGGAAGCTAACTTTGATAATAGAAAATATATTCAAAATTTAAGGAGAGATTTTGAGTATGGGTGAGAAGGATGGGTCAGAACTAATAAAAAAATGTTTATTAGATTTTTGACATTTCACAATAAAGTTATGATAATTTTTTATATGCTCTTGTTTGCTGAAAGTTTAGAAATCACCAAGAAGATTTCTATCATTTTCTATCTAGAATCAATATGGAAAAGGAGAAAAAACAACCCAAAATCAGAATCAAAGAAACATGTATATTGACTAAAATTTTCCTAGAAAATAGTTTTTTTGGCAAGTTGAGTTTGTACCTCTCTAACTCTGAAATCACTAACATGGCAGAACTAGTAATAATAGAATTTATAAAAAAATAAATATGTTTTGGTACTTTACTTTCAGAAAGACTAAGCTCCATTTATTGAGGCCCAAAATGTGCACCCCTTGGGAGTGTTGTTGCCTGATCTCAATAGCCAAACTGATGTGCAACTGAAACTTGGCCAGATGACAGATAAAGATTCACTTCATGGGATTTGTACAAAAGAGTTTTAGGCTATTCTACAAAATCATTCACAAATTTTTTTATTATTAATCGCTACAAAATTATTAACAAAAGGGAATTTTGTAAATTAAACTTACAATTGCAATTGGCATTTATAGTAGGTTGATTGTAGAGCTGTATAGGAGTTGAAGATCAGGAAACCTTCCAAAATGTTTGCAAAAGAGAGTCAATAATATCATCCATAATTATGAAGCATTTTTCACTCCAAGATTGGCTCAACCACAACACCCAAATAATAATTGAAAATCCCAATACAAAGCCCATTCCTATTCCAACATCCTGCCATATATACTCCCCCAGAACCTCTTTATTCTTTTTGTGTTCACTAGGAGATACAAGATGACTTCCAAAGCATGACACGTTGATTTGTAGGCCACACAAATCTGAATTGTTGGAGAATGATGATGAATCAAATGTCATCATTTGTCCTCCTTTTGGTATTGTTCCTGATAGGTGATTTGAAGACATGTTCAAGTAGCTCAAATATGTGAGATTTTGTAGCTCAAAAGGAAACATCCCAAACAATTCATTTCTGGAAAGATCAAGTGATTGTAGTTATACCATACTTCCAAAGGATTTTGGAATCTCGCCATTGAGATGGTTTCATGAAATATTTATGATTATCAATCCTTTGAGAGATTCAATATCCCAAGGTATTTCACTTGATAAATTATTGTCTGATAAATCTAGACATTTTACCAATCTCAAATTTCTCACAAAATCCATATCCTATGCTTTGTTTCTGATGATGATATGATCTATATAAACCACACCATCAGAATTTACTTCTAAAAATTCTTCGTTATCTATCTAATTTTCCATTGTAGTAGATTTCATTAAACCACTTGGAATATTGACTAAAATTTTATTTCTTGACACATCCAAGATTTGAAGATTTTTCATGTTTGACAATTCTGTTGGCATCTTTCCAACAAATTTGTTTGATTTTAGTACTAGAATGCGAAGACTTTGAAAGCTTTCAATCCAACTAGAAAGCTCCTATTATTATTGTTATTCTTGAGATCTAGGATTTATAGAGAACTACAATTTTCAAGAGATGGTGGGATATTCCCTTTGAGGCCATTGAGACCTAGTTTCAATGTTTCTATAAAATACATCTTCCCAAATATATTTGGAATTTTACCCTTGAGATAACTTTTTCTATATTTAACATGGACAACTTAGACCAGTTGTTTAAACAAGAGGGAATCTTACCACTAATCCTATTATATCTCAAGTCTAAAACTTCCAAATTACTTGATTCACAAATAGAAAGTGGAATGACACCACTAAGATTGTTTTTGGCTAGTGATAAAAATCTAAGAGCTTTTCCATGTTTTCCAAATCCTATTGGAAAAGGTCCATCAAATATATTCTTAGAAAGATCCAAGAACTCCACATTTTGTAGGGGAATGGGAATATTTCTTTGTAATTTATTATCATGCAAATCAATAGTTGTGCTTCTTTGCAAATTGTCTTCAAATCCAAGCAACTTGAAAGGTAAATTAACTATAAACTGGTTGGAAGAGAGGTTGAGATGATAAAGGTCCATAAAATCCCATAGAAAATTTAGCATATTTTAACTAAGAGAGTTTTGGGATAAGTCTAGATAACCTAAAGAGTATTGAGTTTCAATGAAGGATGAGAAATCCCCAACTATATTACAAGACCACAAACCTAAGGTGTCAAGTTGAGAATTCGGAATGCAAGTTGCATTGAATTTTATAGTCAACATATTCCTTGAAAGGTCCACTCCTTGAATTCAGGAAAATTGATCCAAGAAATAAAGTGTGTAGGTGCCATTTATTTGGTTGTTGCTAAGACTAAGATATGTGAGTTTGGTGACGTTTCCCAAAATTGTTGGGATAGTGCCACTCAAAGAGTTTCCACTCATGTAAAGATATGTGAGCTTTGATAAGTTACCCAAAAATGTTGGGATGGTGCCACTCAAAGAGTTTCCACTCATGCCAAGATATATGAGCTTTGATAACTTACCCAAAAATGTTGGAATAGTGCCACTCAAAGAGTTTCCACTCATGCCAAGATTTGTGAGCTTTGACAACTTACCCAAATATGTTGGGATAGTGTCACTCAAAGAGTTTCTACTCATGTAACAATCTTTGAGCTTTGACAACTTACCCAAAGATGTTGGGATAGTGTCACTCAAAGAGTTTCCACTCATGTAAAGATCTATGATCTTTGACAACTTACCCAAAGATGTTGGGATGGTTCCACTCAAAAAGTTACAATCCATGGAAAGACATATGAGGTTTGACAACTTACCCAAAGATGTTGGGATGGTGCCACTAAAAGAGTTAGAATGCAAGGAGAGATATGTGAGGTTTGAAAACTTACCCAAAGATGTTGGGATGGTACCACTCAAATCATCTTCAAGGTTTTGTTTTTTTTATTATTTGATTGATCCTCTCACCTTTCCTTACTTTTTAAATTCCACTGTCCCAATCAAGTTTTGCGGTGTTTTTTATTAGGTTTCATGTTTTTGATTGTGGGGTTCTACATTGTTTGTTGATCTTGATAAATTAGGCCTTGAATTTGAATTTTCCCATGTCTAAGTTTGTGCTAATTGTGGAATTCACCTTCTTGTGATGGTATATTTCATTCACTCTGTGAAATACTATTTTGTTCACTATTTTATTTTAGCTAGATATTTCATTCATTTTTCATATACACAGAGACTAAACATGCTGATAAAAAAATGAGCTATTTGATTTAGGTTTATTGTTCATGATTTTAAATGGTCAATATTTCTGATGGTACTCGGTGTATTCCATTTTAAAATAATCATGTTTGTATGGCTATGATAAATGTCCCTTTGTGTTCAAAAAACTAGAGTTGAGAAAATGGTTGTTCAGTGTCTGTATCTGCGGGTTGCAAACAAATCATCCTTCTTCCACCAACATTATAGTCAATGTACAAGTAACGAGTCATTCCATTTAAGAAGGACCATGTCTAACAATATAAACCTAGAACAAAATAAGGAGAAAATTTCTAGATTGTGGTCTAACTTTAAAAGAAAAGGTGATGGAAAATGTTATTGTCCCTACAAAATTTGTAAGGGCTTAAAGAATCAAAGATATCTAATAAAAAAACTGAGGAACATTGTAGGAAACATGGTCACATTGAAGGGGGAAATGAATTTCATCCATTGGTATGTATTTCAATATATTATTTTAACAATTTATATACATAAGAAAAGAATTGATGATGACATCATGGTCATGGTTAATTTAAGCTCATCATTTTGATATAGGCCAACCACCTTGGGTTTTATGTTATGGACCATGACAATCTAGAGAATGTGGATTTCCAAATGAGGGAACATGAAGGTGTGAATATTGAAGTATAAGGTAATGATCCCATGGAAGAAGATCACAATGATCAAGATGATCATGATGATCAAGATGATGGTACTAGCACAACTGATGATGATGAAGAAGATGACCTTGATGTACCTATACTTGAGAAGGCATACAAGCCCCTATACGAAGGCACCCAAACAACTCTTTTGTGAGGCCTCACCCCAAACCCGTCATAGCTCCTCCATTTACCATTATGATAAAACTAGTAATTGACTTAATGTTTTTGACAAATTGAAAGATTTTACCCCTTTTGACAGGGATTTGATTTCATTAAATGATGATACTTTATATTCTATGATGCTTTCCATACTCACGATGTTGAACTTATGATACATTATGACTGTCATTATGATGATTGATTTAGATGAATACTAAGTTGTCACAATTTGGGTATATATATGCTGATATAAGTTGTTTAGGAAAATGATAAATCACGATTTGAACTATGTTGAGATGTAAAATTCTGTAAAGGTTAAAGGTTAGGTAATGAAATATATTGTTGAATTTCAGGACATTGCTATAATTATTTCTTGAGGAATTGGTTACTTGATTTTATGTCATTTGGATGATTTTAGAATTAATAAAATTAATGCTTATGTAGATTAGATAAAACTACATCATAATTGATATAGATTTGGAATGATTACAGAGACATGTGAGTTAATGAGATAATGTTCTTATGATTCAATTTACGTATGTTCATTTATGAGTTATGATTAAATTATGATGAATGATGATAGAGACTACAAGGATGTATTTCATGTGTTAGAGAATTTAAAATGGTAATCTTGATTCTTCATTTTGAATTTTGATGTCTATACTTCTTTAGGTTACTAATGTTTAAATTGAGTATGAAGGATCATGGCCATGGAATTTTATCGGAGAATCGTGACTAACCCTTATGTGAATTCTGTAAAGCCAAGGTTTCATCTATTGAAGAGACAAAAACTCATTGTAATGTATTTCCTTTTGCATAGTGTATGGTGTGAATTTTATCTTCATTTGCATTCATTAAATTGTGAAATTAACCAATGGACTTGCCAAGTGTGCTGTGATGTGTAATGTAGTGCCAATTGGCACACTTTTTGTAAAAGTGATGTGCCATGGCATGTCCGCTTGGAAAGCTTTAGGACTCACCTTTTTCCACTAGATACCTAGCTATGTTCCCCATAAGGACTACTTGGTTTGTGAGCCCAAAGTGGAATCATACCCATTGAAATTCGTAGGTGATCTTAACTGGAGTTTTTGAGAGGTTATATGGCCACCTAGGGTTGAGTTTAACATAATTTTGACTAACCCACTTCATATACCCATGGGTTAGGGAAGATTTTGGCCATAGGATACCTTATTTAGGCCTTGGGAAGCCTCCATAAAGTTGCCTATCCAAGATGGCCGAAAATCAATAATGGTAAGTATAGCCTTGGAAAGATTACATTTCTTGGGAGGGAAAATCTTGTCTACTTTTCATTTCACTATCTTTGAAAGAAACTTTATTTTAGAAATGTGTGAGGGTTTGGGAAGAGTGGCCAATAGGAGTTCACACTTCTTCCAAGGATTGGGAGAATGGGAGGATTTTAAATTTAGAGGGGAAATCGGAGAGGATTCCTCTCAATCACCCACTCTCTAACTTTAGAGACCACTAAGAATATTGGAAAAAAAGAATAGAAAAGAAAAAAAGGGAAGGGCTCTACTTCAATTTTCATTCCATAACTTCTAATTGCAAATTTGGTGGCTCTCAAGCTTATTTATTCTTCATTATGGTATTTTTCTATGGCTTCCATGAATGAATGGAGGAATTTTGATTCATGTTTGTGTTGCATAATGTTTGTGTTTCTAGTATGATTGATTTGTTATATGTAGTGTTGTTGAGAAGTAAAAATATGCATTTGTATATGTTGTTTGTGTATGGTTAAGGGATTTAGTGCAAGGCCATAATCACCCTTGGGATGGAAGAGTAGCCTTGTGGGTGAAGGGATTTGTGACAGCCCTTTTGGTGTAGAGTCTCTCTTCTTGGGAGAGATAGATGCACTATAGATTATGGGGTCTATGGTAGGCTAGTAGAATTGATATGATTGGGATCATAAGGGTTTTGGCCATATTTGGTTGATTTGATTTGGGTTGTGAAGAGGAGTTATGTTGCTCTTGTATGGAAGAAATAAAAATTTATGTTTCTTTAGTATGAAAGAATTGTTGCCTTGATGAAGGCTTGAATTTTATCTCTAGCCTTGTCTCTCATTGGATACCTGGTCCACCTTCACCCTTTAGGAAGCTTTGCATCAAGCTTGTTGTGTTAGCCATGGGAGGGTATACTTTTTGTGTATTATGATTGTTTTTGCTTCTTCATTTGGCTTCATGCATACCCGGGTTAGCATTGGTTCTCCTAGCTCGGGGGTGGCCTCTTAGAGGCCTAGGATGGGAGGTGAGCTTCCCATGACCTTCCTACAAAGTTTTCATTTGTAGGTCCTTGAAGCATCTTGTTACCATGAAGAGATTAAAAAGAAGAAAATTCTTGTGTTTGAGGAGTTTGGGTTTCTTAGAAGATGTAAAGAAGAAGATCTATTTGTTAAGTTCTTTTTGAAAATAAAGTATGATGTTTGTAAAAGCAGATTTAAACATATGTATTTTCATTCAAAGTTTAGGTGTCTCCATTGTAAACGCATGGTATACACTTGAAAACATTATATTGCAAAAAAAAAAAACACTTATGTAAATATTACTTTCTATGACATAAACATATTTAAATAAATGTGCATTTAGGCTTATTTTAGTGTTTCAAAAAGGGATGTAATTTAAAACAAAACTAGACTAGAATATTCATTGTAAGTAAATGCTGATTTTTGGTTTAGGGATAGATTTGAAAGTTAAACTAGTTTCATTGTTTTCCATAGATTATAAAAGTGTTTTGGTTAACAAAAGAAATATTGAATAAAGTTCTTTATTGCTGATTTAAAAAAAATAATAAACAAAGATTAGTCTTATTTATTTGCTTTAAATAAAAGAAAGGACCTTATGTAATTTATAGCTCAAATCCTTGGAGATTAACTTAAAATTATTTCATTATTGATTCAAATATAAAAGAATTTAAAAAAAAAATAGTTGGCATTGTCATGTTTACATACATTTAGTGTTTTAAATCATGAGGAAATATTGACTTTCATTTTCATGTTTAACTACAAATTATAGTTGTAGTTGACATTCAAAAAATAAATTAAAAATTAAAAAAATAATAACAATATAGTATATTTACCTCTTTAAAACTGCTTGTTTCAAACACAAAATAAATGGTATTTGTTGCATTTCATAATTAGTTGATTTTGAAAATGTTATTATTTAATTCACAAATATACTTATATATATTCTAAGATACATATATAAGTATACATTTATGCATATATAAATTTAAATGACTACTTTTAAAAACAAATATATATTTATACAAATGCCCCCTTTTTGAAAAGGTTTAATATTACAAACTTAAAAAAAAAAATTAAAAAAAATAAAATGGATATTCTCAAATTTCTGTTTGCATAATTTCACATTCCATATCTTTAAAAAAAAATTATGTATGAAATGTGTATGTATATATACAACTATACATATACATACTCTTACGAGTATATGACTTAAATTTTACACTTATGTTGCATTGTTTTATTTATAAAAAAAAAAGAAATTATGATAACTATAAAAAAGAAGGGAAAGAGGAAGGGTTGGGGTTCGAAACCCCCTCGCAGTAGCTTAGCCGTTGTCGTGGTTGGCTGCCACAGATAGTGGCCATGTCACTGTCATGGTAGTCCACGAGAGTGGGTCGCCACTGTCATGGCTGGCCGCCATGGCAGTGGTAGCCACAACAGTGGCTGCTTTTTTTTTTTATTATTATTTAAATAAAAAAACATAAACTAACAAAAAAATAAATTTCAACAAAAATGAAATATTTATAGCATGATTTAACAAAAAATAGGTTACCTCAATACATTATTATTTGGGTTGCTCTTGTTTCTTGAACACACACACACACACACACACACACACATATATATATATATATACATATACATATATACATATATATATATATACATACATATACATATACACATATATATATATACACACATATATACACACACACACACACACACATATATATATATTATATATATTATACATAGATATATATATATATATACATATATACATAGATATATATATATATATATATATATATATA